>CAUYPO010108916.1:0-12641 GCA_963574435.1 Cheirogaleus major
GCTGGTTTCGAACTCCTGAGCTCCAGCGATCCGCCCGCCTCGGCCTCCCAGAGAGCTAGGATTACAGGCGTGAGCCACCGCACCAGCTGAGAACATTTGTTGAATGGAATTGAATCCTCCCTGTTAGAAATAATCCTTCCCCTCTTAAAGTCACATCACTCTTTCATGTACTTTGTGATGCTGCCCCCTGTGTTGCAGTCGTTTCTCCTGCAGGGCTCCGGTCTCCTGTGGGACTACAAGGGCCTCGAGGGCATATTCCTTTCCTTATTAATCCTTGCATCTCCCCAGTACATTTAACCCTACCTCCTTGAGCAGTGCCTGTGGAATGAATCAAGTTTGCATGACTGAAAGTAAATGTTTCTTTTTGGTGATTAAAACTATTCTCTTCTTCAAGAGTACCTATCCACAAGCACATTCATTAGCGTGGGTTTCACAGTTCAGGCAAGTCTCAGACCAGTTCTTCCACAGCCCTAACTTGCCTGGTGTTCACTACATGACTCTTAAGCAAAGTAAGCTGCACTAAAATACAGCCCCCTGGAGACAAGAGAGTGCACCGCACTGACCAGAGACGGCCCACGTGGCTTCCTCCACCTGCTGTGCGTTCTCGGTGATGTTATAAACGATAATATCACACTCCAGCAGGCGCAGGAGAAGGTCTTCCCGAGAGATGGCCTGGAAAAGAAAAGTGACAGTCATTTGCAGCAAGAAGCTAACAAGGTAACCTTAATATTAATAGATAAAATGACAGTTTCCAAAATAGAAATGCTACATTGAAAAGTCCCACAGGAAACAGTTGTAGAAGCATTTCTATCTAAAATGAAGTTTTGTTCTCTTCAGTGTATAGTTTACAAGTAACAAAGAAGGTTATGAAAATAGCATGGAACAGGTGATTAGAAAAGTCGCGTAATGATCTTAGGTACTATTTCTGCACGCTATTTAAACTCCAGTTCAGAAGGGAAGAATTAGAACACACTAGAAGAAAATGAGTGAAGCATTTAAAACTAACTCAAACTCTATGCAAGATTATTTCAGTAATTGTATATCATGAATCACTTAGAAGTGCTGATGAGTGACTAATTTGGATAGTTTCACAATCCTCAAGACAGAATGAATCTGTTCTCTCTTTCTAGATGTAAGGTACCTTATTACAGTTGACTCTTGGGAATATTTTAAAATTATAGAAACTTTTAATGTTTAAAGATGTAAAGTTTTTACATCACAGAGAAGTAACTTTGGTCATCATTGTGTTTTAACCAGCTTTTCCTTGCTGCATGGATGCTGGCACATTTCCCAGCAGTACAATACCATGGGTGGGTGTTAATATAATCATAAGAGGACCCTGGATTTGCAAACCAGGTTTGCATTTGTTGCTATTCCCATTGTCCCAAGCATCAGATATTCCTCCACAGTTTCTTGACCAGTTGCATTAAAGTAGAACCTTTCAGGTCAACTTGGTCTCTTACCATACAACTTGGTTGGAGCACAAAGGAAAGTAGATGCATTCCTTGTGAAAGGACAGGACTGCCCTGGCGAGGTTAACACATCCTTATTAAAATTCCACAGCACACACTACTGCTGGTTTCTCTGGCCCTGTTCTCTAGGTCCCTTTGTATCCATCTGCGTTAGCTTGCCGGGCCTACTGGAACAAAGTACCACAAACTGAGTGGCTTACACAACAGGAATCTCATAGTTCTGGAGGCCAAAAGTCCAAGGTCAAGGCGTTGCAGGGTTATCTCCTTCCAAGGGCTGTGAGGGAATCTGTCCCACGCCTCTCCCCTACTTCTGCTGCTGGTCAGCTGGCAAACATTGCTGTTCCTTGGCTGGTGGAGGCATCGCCCTGATCTCTGCCTTGATGTTCACGCAGCATTCTCCCCGTGTGCTGTGTCCAAATTTCCCCTTCTTATAAGGACATTGGTCCTCCAGGATTATGGGCCCACCGTAACGACCTCCTTTTAACTTGATTTCCTCTGCAAGGACCCTATCTCCAAATAAGCTCACATTGTGAGGTACTGGGGGTTAGGAAGTCAGGTTTTTTGTGTCAGGGTGGATGCAATTCAACCCATTCAGCCATTCCAGCCATTCAGTTCCTTATCTGGGCTGAGTGTGGAAGAGGGAAAATGCTCTGGAAATATTGGTGCGAATATCAGCATTTACTTTATCAATAGTGCGACAGTGTGAAAGGATACGACGTTCCCAGCGCACCTAGGACTGATCTCGATTCAGGAATGACACACCAAAGCGAAGCAGAGAGAACACGGAAAGCACGGGAGGAATCAAATATGTGTGTTCCAGGTGTGTCCAGGAGAAAGAAGATAAAGCATCTCTGACTCCAGCTTGTCAAAGCAGGTGAGAGTGGTGTTCATAGAAAAACATGCACACTTGTTAAATTTATGGCTGTATCGATCTAGAACAAAGCAGCCACATTTTCAAGAGAATAGTGGTCCCGACCAGATGTGGAGTGACCATGTTTGTGCATTCATTTGTTCACCCAACAGACATCTGTGGGCTCTGCTTTTGACCCTAGTGATAGAGGCAAAATGAATAATATATGGCTGCTAATACTGCGGAGAATCGTCTGTGTGTGTGTTGAGAACACTCTGGGCAAATAATTATGTTCTAGTATAGACAACTCCTTGTCTACATATTTAGGTTTCATATTAAGCACATATGAAAACTTTGTATAAATTAGAAAAAGGCAACCTGCTCTTGGTGAAAAAATTATAAGGCATATGTTCTGGGGCACGGGGAAGCCAGCAAAACAGGCTGTTCTGCAGCCCTTACCTTTATCCAGGCACCCTTGTACAGTGTGCAACTGGTGCAGCTTGGCACGGCAGCCCCGAATGTGGAAAGGGCTGTCACAGATTTCATTTGAGGTTCATTGGACTAGGAGGAAGATGTGATTATGTCTCCTGGGAGTTGACATTTGAGTTGCACTGGAAGGGTGAATGTGAGCTCACCTGGCAGAGCCTGGGATGTTCAGGGAATAGCAGGCGGTTTGCTGAGCCAGGTGGAGGCACCTTTCACAATCTGCACCAGCATAATGTTTTCCATCCTCAGCTCTCCCTCACCTTTTCTGCCATCCTTACTTCTTCACCTTGGCTCCTTAACCCATGCTCTTTCTAGTCCAAAGCACACCATACCCTTTCCCAGGGTTCCCTTGTGAGGTGTTTCCTTCCTCCCTTTTCTGTCTTGCAAGCTCTACTCGGCCCTGGAGGAGTCTCAGCCCCACCATCTCCAGTAGGTCCCAGGCTCACCAAAGGAGCCCATCTGCAGACTTCAGATGGATCTAAAGATCAGAGGAGCTTAGGGCGCCTTGAGCTGTTTGGCAGGGAAGGGTTTGGAGCCTGGCTCTATAGATAAAACTGAGAATTCATCAACTGTCCCTTTCAGAGTGCTCTGGGAGCTGCTGTGTGCACATCTCTGTCACCATGTTTGCTGTACTGCTACAGAGTCCCTGCCAGGCTGTGAACTCCGCGTTCATCTATGGAGCCTTGGGGTGCTCAACACACATTTGCTGAATCAAATTCAGGTAACTAGTGAGAGGTGACAGAGATCTGAACTAATGCAAATGGCTATGAGAATGGGAAGGAGGGGCTGCTAGAGAGGCTCACGGAGATGGGTGGAAGACTCCTGACCACCAGGATGTAGAAGTCCAGGGCAAGTGAAGAGCCCACGGTGATGGAGGTGTTCAGCTTTGGTGGAGGGTGGCGCATGATGAATGGGATAAAGGACACTGTTGGTTTGTCTACAAACATCCATTTCCTCTTCCTCTTTCCCAACAGAACCCCAATTTTGTTCAAATACTCCCCCCTTCTCAGCCTCTGGGAAATTAACTCCATCTTCCGGCTTAAGGGATGAGTCTTATTGATCAAACCATAAATGTTTGGTTCAGGAAAGGGCACATGACTCAATTCAGGACAGCGAGATTCAAGGAGATGCTTGCCAAGATCTGCTGGCAATGTTCATCCTCCTTTCTCTGAGACCTCCTGGAAGTTTTCTTTGTTGGGATGGTGGTGTGTATGAACATAAGGCACTGGGTTGTTGCAGCCTTGCTGCCAGCCTGAAGATGAAGTCGCCCCCAGAAGAGAGCAGAGCCCAGGAAGGGGCAGGAAAAGGACCTGGAGCCCCTGGATCATGTCAGCCCTGAAGCTGGTTCCACCTCTGGGCCACCGACTACATAAGCTGATGAATTTCCTTATTGATTAAGCCAGTTTGCATTGCCTTTTTCCCTATTACTTGCAACCCCAAACAGCCCCAGCTGATAGCCATAGCAAGGTCCTTAGTGAAATCAGGAGTGCAAAGGGCAGAGTGGTTTTGTAGAGGAGTGTGATAAACAGGGCTTTAAGTATGTCGATTCAGCAGTGCCTGCAGGACAGCCAGGGCAGTGGTCTAGCCCAGGCAGCTGGATTTGAGGGTCAGGCTGAAGAAAGACTTGAAAAGCAGTGGCTCATATGGGGAGCTGAAGCCACAGGGCTGGAGAAGATTTAGGAAGTACACTTGTTATGAAAAAGGAGGGAGCTCCAGGGAAACTGCATTTAAAGGGTGGAAAGAAGAAAAGGAGCCGTTGAAAGAACATGTAGGAAAGTCAAGGCGTAACAGCAGCCCATGGAGGGGAGAGTTTCTCTTGGCAACCAGGATGCTGCTTCTCAGAAAGCCAGGTGAGATGAGCCCTTGGGAGTCAGGAGATCACTGGTGACGCTGGCATTTCCCGTGAAGTGGTGGGGGCAGAACCTGCTGGCATTGCACAGACCGGGGAATGGAGGGTGAAGGAGAGAGGCCTGCAAATGTGGCCAGTCCCCTTCTGCAGTTCAGTGGTGGGGAGCGGGGGCAGGGCAGAGGAAGAGGCTGGTGGTCAGCAGGGAGGCCAAATTATGTGTTTTTTACAATAGGAAGTGATTTGAGCGTATGTGTAGGTGGAGAGGAAGAAGCCAGTGGTGAGTGAGAGAAAGGAGGTAAATGGTAAAGAAAGGTCCCAAAGATGTTGAGAGAGGACTCATTCACCCATTTCGCAAATATTTCTCCAGGGCCACTTTGTGCCAGTGGTTGTGTTAGTACCAAAGATACATGGATAAACAAGGATAAATGAGGCAGGCTCTACCCTCAAGGACCTGACAGTTAAAGTTCACGGGACCCACAATAGACAGATTGTAACAATGGAGTGTGAAAAGTGTTACGATCTATTGATCCACCCAGATAAAGGATGCTATGGTAGCTCAGAAAAGAGCTCAGAATCCAAACCAGGAGTGGGGAGAAGTAGGAATCGTGGATAGCTTCCTGGAGGAGGCGATGTCATGAGTTAAATCTTGAAAAATGAATAAGGCTGGTTGGGTGAAGAAAGAGGGAAGGCTGTTCCAGGTGATAGCATGTGCAAAGCCGTAAGGTAGGGTCCAGAGAGTAGCAGGAGGGGTAAAGGGAGGAGTTAGCCTGGGAGAAGAGGGCACCTCTTCTAGAGTATTTAAATATCTCAGGATAAGGACTATGCAGAATTTGTCACCTAAAGGCAGCACTGCTTCTCAGTAATGGTATATTATTCCTGGTTGACTCATTACCAAAGGGTATTTCTCTTCTCCATGGCACAGAGCTGTCTTGGATAATTGAGAGCAGAATGTGCTTTAAGCACAGTATGGAGAAGAATTCTGTGAGTCTGAAAGTCCAAATCAGATCCCTCCTTTCCAAGACTAATTTAAATTCTTTGCTTCAGCCGAAAATTGAAAGTGGAGAGACAACATGGCTAACCTCTGGCACCGGAGACAGGCGTGCCCCCAGGCCTGGCACGAAGTGGCCCAGAGGGAACGAGAGGCAAAGAGTAGCAACATACTGCAGAGGCGTCGGGGCGGGAGGTGAACCTCCCTCTGCTCCCAGCAAAACCCGCCGGCACTTACGGAGTAAGTCTCCACGGCGAAGTCGGGCCGCGGGCTTTCCGGCGTGGACAGCGTGCCCACGATCTGGAACGTGCCTTCCTTCAGTTTGGCCAGTGAGGCTTCCGGCATGCCTGATTTAGCCTCGTCCTCCTCCTCCTCTTCTTCTGTAATTTCTTCCAGCGAAGCCCCAGCAACACAGTTAGACAGAAACTGCAAGAAAACAGGCGGCGGGCGGGTCAGCAGGCTGGGGTCGCCGCATGGCGGCGCTGTAGGCCCGGTGAGGGCGGGGAGGGACGAGGGTGGGGCCGGGGGCGCGTCCGCTCAGACCCCAGATCCCGCTCTTGGCGCCTCATTTGGTGCTGACTCCAGACCCGACCCCAGACCCCGGCGCACCGCCCCCCAGAATGGCCCCGTGGCTTGGCTGAGCAGCCCCCGGGAGTGGTGGGGAGTGCGCAGCCTTCAGGGGGCCTCAGGCGTCTCCGGGCGGGCCCGCCGCCAGCGACATCCCCAGAAAGAGCAAGCGGAACCTCTGAGCCCGAGTTCCTGCGTCTGAGCAGTGGAGACAAGGCTGTTCACCTGCAGAGTCCCTAAATGTCCTGTAGCGCGTGTGAAATGCTGCTGCGATGGTGAAAATCGGTATCCAAGGCAGGAGAGTGGACCGAACTGGGTAGCCGGGCCGCGCCTGGAGTGGGCGCTCCGGCCCGCCGCGAACCCAGCTGTCCCAGCCCTCCCGTTTCCCTGTGGTTGTCCACATTGTGACAAAAAGGAGGTCCTAGACGTGTCGCATGTGACCTGGAGTAATTCCCGCCATGATTCTCTTTTTTCCTTCTCTATGTTTAAAACTGGTAATCATCGTGTTTTTGCCCTTTGAAATAAAAAGCCAGTGGCAACTATATAGTTAAACAACATTTGCTTAAAAAAAAAAAAAGAAAGAAACTGCAAGAAAACAGAAATTTCTCAACTACTGAGAACAATTCAGAGTAAAGGCAGCCGGTCAATGATGATTCTAGAAACTAACCTTTATTGAGGGCTTGCTAGGTGCCACACAGGCAAGACAAATGCTTTGCACACTGTCACCTCCTTTAAGTCAATTTAATTCTCATGATAACATAGTGAAGTGGGCACTGTGATGATTCCCTGTTTTATAGACAAGGAATTCAGTCTGGGAGAGCTTAAATAACTTGCTGAAGGAGTCTACCCTGCTACAGCAGAGGCAGCTCTGCAACAGGCAGAGCTGGGCTGTCGTGAAGATGTTTCTCTTGTCCAGTAGAAATACAGAAATGTAGTATGAGCCACTTAGGTAATTTAAAATTTTCTAGTAGCCACATTTAAAAAAGTGACAAGAAACAGATGAAGTTAATATAAATACTGTTATTTAATCCAATATATCTGAAATATTAATTTAATATGTAATCAATATAAAATTATTAATGAGATATTTTACATTTCTTTCATATGAAGTCTTTGAAATTCTATGTGCATTTTACACTGACAGCACATTTTCATTTGGACCAGTCACATGTAAGTGTTCAATGGCTACACATGGCCAGTGGCTATGGTGTTTAATAATGAAATAGAATGAATTTGACGAAGTTTCTTTTCTTGTTTTACAAAAGCTATCCTTGGGAGTGGCTTATGTAATGTTTCAGAATTTCATTTACATATACATAAATAATCATTTATATATGTTAATCATTTTATGTTAATTTATGTATTAAACACATATGAATAATCATGGCATTAACATACCTTGGGAATAAAAATATAGCAAAACCAAACAAACAAAAAGTCCCACCTCATTTATTTTGCTAAAAAACAGTACAAGTTAGCATGCCAGGTTGTCAGCTTCAACCTTGTATTGGAATATATTTCTCCCCAGTACATTATGTATATTTTCATTTATTTCTCCAACATACATATTCAATTTTATTATCCCCTTTCACAGAAGCGGAAATTGGTGCCCAGCACTAAGGAGATGGAGCTGGGGTGGCATTGCCCAACTGGCCTGTGAGCCTGAAAACAAGAAACATAGCTTCCATTTCTTTTACATGCTTCGTATTCCTGCTCCCACGTTTTTTACAACAGACTCTACACTTGATCTTGACCAAAAGGGCAAGAAGCAATACTAAGAACAGATTAACAGTAATTACCTGGAATTTGAAAGAGGCCTGATTAATTAAGGGCTAACCAGAAAATTCTGTTATTGAAAGAAAGCTTTTGAAAAAGATCTCTGCTTACTAAAAGACAAAGTTTTATTATAAAAATATTATGTTGTGGCCAGGCACGGTGGCTCACGCCTGTAATTCTGGCACTCTGAGAGGGCAAGGCAGGCAGATAGTTTGAGCTCAGGAGTTCGAGACCAGCCTGAACAAGAGCGAGACCCCGTCTCTACTAAAAATAGAAAAAATTAGCTGGGCATGGGGGCACATGCCTGTAGTCCCAGCTACTCTGGAGGCTGAGGCAGGAGGATCGCTTGAGCCCAGGAGTTTGAGGTTGCTGTGAGCTAGGCTGACACCATGGCACTCTAGCTGGGGCAACAGAGTGAGACTCTGTCTCAAAAAAAAAGAAAGAAAGAAAAATATTATGTTGTAAAAAATAGAGATCAAAAGGGGATAAAGTAAAAAGTTAGACTCCCTTGCCTCTCTCGTTCCTAATCTCAATCATGACACCTCTTTTATACAGTTCACTGTTGAACAACATGGGTTTGAACTGCGTAGGTCCAATTATTCCCAGATTTTCTTCTGTGTCTGCCACCCCTGAAACCGACCCCCCCCCCAGCCTACTCAACGTGAACATGATGAGGATGAAGACCTTTGTGATGATCCACTTCTACTTAATGAACAGAAAATAGTTTCTCTTTTTTATGATTTTATTAATAACGTTTTCTTTTCTCTACCTTACTTTATTGTAAGAATAAAGTATATAATATATATAACACAAAATATATATTGCTGCTTATGTTATCGGTAAGGCTTCTGGTCAACAGTGGGCTATTAGTAGTTAAGTTTATGGGGAGTCAAAAAAGTTATATGCAGCCTGTAGTCCTAGCTACTCAGGAGGCTGAGGTGGGAGGATCACTTGAGGCCAGGAGTTTGAGTCCAGCTCTATTTATTTATAGAGACCCATGTCTCTATAAATAAATAAACGAATGAATGAATGAATGAATGAATGAATGAATGAATGAAAGTTATATGCAGATTTTCAACTGTGAGGGAGGTCAGTGCCCTGTGTTGTCCAAGGGTCTACTGTATGCTCTAGTGGCTTTCCATTGAATTTAGAATGTCAACCAAACTCCTGGCCAAGGCCACCTGTGATCTGGCCCTCTGTGCTTGACTTTGCCTCATTAATTTATGTAATAAATATCTATGGAGGGCTGACCATCTGTGTTTCCTGTTTAGGAGCTGAGTAAGGCTACACTCAGACCTTTCTGGGCTCCTTCCTCCATAAAAACATATTAAAAATTATATTTTATGACTACATGTTATAAAGACAAACATAATCTTTGACCTTAAGATTTCATTTGTTTTCTTCTGATTTAAAAAAAAAAATTAAAACACTTTTCTGGGATCCTAAAAGTCTTGTGGACCCTGGGCACAGTGCCTGATGTGCCTAATGAAGAAGTCTGCCCTGGGGTCCGGGTGCACCACACCCTAGCCACTGTGCGCTCAAGAGCCGCCAACTTTATTCCCACTTTGGAACTTTTGCCTTTGTTGTGTCCTCTAGAACTATTTCCTCCAGTTTGAGCCCCATCCTGGGTATGTCAGGTTAAATGTAACCTTCCAAGAGAGCCCTTTGTGGGGTATATCTCTAGGTAGGAAAAAAAAAAAAAATGAAAACAAGAGAGACCTTTCATGCAACTCTATTTAAAGTAGCTGCTCTCTCTCACGGGTCATCATCTCATCCTTTCTTTCCTTCAGAAGACTTATCGCACACTGAAATAGCTTGTTTATTTAAAAAATTTATTGCCTGTCTCCTTCCAGAAGAGGCAGGGTCCTTGAGGGCAACAAGATTTTTTTTTTTTGTCTTATTCACACATAGTTCTCTGTGCCTAGCACAATGTCTAGCATTTAGTAGGTGCTCAGGAGTGAATGAATCCCATCCTTAGAGGCAATAACAGTTAACAGTGTCTTGTGTATATTCTGAGACATTTTCTGTGTGTGGATGATCTATCATCTATCTATCTTCTCTATATCTGCATCTTTTTGAAAAACACAAATATGATCATACTATACCTGTTTGTAATGCATTTTTAAAAATGTTAAGCTCCCCAAGTGATTCTCTACTATTTCTTTTTTTAATTTTAAGCTCTAAAGCCTTTCTTTTAAAAAAATTTTGTTATAGCATTGTTTTAGTTTTGTGTCCTTTCCCCTTCTGTCCTACCTTTTATGGTAATTTGGAAGATGTATCATGTGTTTGGAGTCCCTTCTGGTAGATATATATTCCATTTAATATACATATCCTATATATTGCTTATCATATATAATTACATACTATGTAAAAATATGCTATTTTTATATATAAATTTTATACTTAAATCTCTGTTTTTCAATTGATGCAGTTTAGGTGGTGTATTGGGTTGAATAGTGCCCCCCCCTCAAATTCCTGTCCTGGTAGAACCTGTGAATGTGGCCTTAGTTGAAAATAGTCTTTGCAGATGTAATCAAGTTAAGATGAAATCACACTGGATTAGGGTGGGCCCTAACCCAATGACTTGTGTCCCTATAAGAAGAAGGAAATGGGATACAGGGACACACAGGGGAGAACACCATGTGAAAAAGGTAGCAGAGGTTTGAATGATGGGTCTACCAGCCAAGGGATACCAAGGATGGTTGGCAGCCACCAGAGGCTAGGCGAGAAGCATGGACCAGATTGTGCCGTGGGAGCTCTAGCCTCTAGGAGAAACCCTGCGTTTTGATTTTGGACTTCTGCCTTCAAGAACTATGAGAGAATAAATTCTTTTAAGTCAGCCAGTTTGTGGTACTCTGTGACCACAGCCCTAGGAAATGAATGCAGATGGTATGTACTGTAGCTTCGTCCTATTTTAAGCAGCTTTATGTTTGGAAGTGTAATCATTAGCCTCACAGAGTCTGCCCAGGGTGGGGTTAGATTTCTGTGTAGCTCCAGAGGATAGAATTAAGACGGATGGGTCCTACCCAGGGGAAATGATACATTGTCCAGAGCCGAAGATGGGGAAACGTGAGGAAGCTTAATGGGACTCAGGGCCCAAAACAGTGCCTGGTACATAATAGATGCTAAAAAGCCATTATTGGAGGGATGGGCGGTATAAAGAGTGGATTTATTGTCTCGTCTGTTGCCTCCTTCAGATGCGGTGGCGGAGTGGAAAGGGAACCCAGTTGGAGGCTGGAGACCTGGGATCTATGTCCAAGTCCTGCCCTCAACGCTCTATGATCTTGGGCAAGTCCCTTCCTCCCTCTGAGCCTCAGTTTCCCTCATTAAAAGGAGGAGGAACGGGCTGGACCTGAGGTCTCCAAACACCTGGGCTCCTAGGTGGGAGCACTTTAGCGGCTTGGGGTCCAGGGGGCGGGCATTGGCGCTGCCCAGGACGGGGCCTGGGAGCTGAGGCTGGGGTCAGGCTCCGCGCCGCCGCTCACCTTCCCGATGTTTCTGCTGCTGTAGGAGTCCAGCAGGTTTAGAAACACCCGCTGGATGCGGATAACCTTCTCCGTCCGGGCAGCGGTGTCCTCTTCTTCACCCATGGCGGGAGCCGCTCTGGTTGCTAAGGGGAAAGCGTCCCCTCGGTTGCCAAGGAGGCGGGGCCGGCGACCCCGGCGGGCGGGGCTGGGTCGCGGTTCCCGGGCCGCGCGCGAGGGCGTCCCCGCGAGAGTGCGCCTCCCCGCCGCGGCTGCCTGCCCCCGGCAGAGCGCGGCCCTCTGGGGAGCCGCCTCGGGCTTCCGTCACAGGGGCCACCCGATCTCTCTTCCCTCTGGAAACGCGTCCCGGCGTGCACTTGCCCCATGGCCAAAACCGACGGTGAATCCGATGACGAGGAAAAGCCCCGCAGCCCAGGCCTGCTCTGAAATGCGGGGGTACTTAACGTCCTCCCAGGGCACGGTCTGAGCCGGGTGACATAATCCTCCACTGCAAAGACAAGCTGTTGCCATGGAGTTTCAGGGTCCACGGCACCCCAGCGACTGCAAGCGTGGTCCCCGCTGTGCAGCCAACTGCTGCGGGTCCATGGGGCTCCCCGGCTAGGGGGCTGTTTCCGTGAGCAGTTCCGGAAAGACCTCCGGGGTGGGTGGGGCGCCTAGAGGCCGTCAGTGCCCTGGAGTGCCTCACGTTCACAAAGGGATGAAATTTAGACTTTTTTTTTGAGACAGAGTCTCACTCTGTTGCCCGGGCTAGAGTGAGTGCCGTGGCGTCAGCCTAGCTCACAGCAACCTCAAACTCCTGGGCTCAAGCAATCCTTCTGCCTCAGCCTCCCGAGTAGCTGGGACTATAGGCATGCGCCACCATGCCCGGCTCATTTTTTCTATATATTTTTAGTTGGCCAGTTAATTTATTTCTATTTTTTAGTAGAGACGGGGTCTCACTCTTGATCAGGCTGTTTTTGAACTCCTGACCTTGAGCGATCCGCCCGCCTCGGCCTCCCAGAGTGCTAGGATTACAGCCGTGAGCCACGGCGCCCATCTGAAATTTAGACTTTTGACCTTTTCAAATGAAAGTGTACATGCAGTTGCTGAGATATACTAAAAAATTAGAAGATAACGTTCAACCTGCTTGTTTACAGGACCACAGAAGCTGTGGCGGACTAGGAACATA
>CAUYPO010108917.1:0-18006 GCA_963574435.1 Cheirogaleus major
CAGGAGAACGCGGATGTCCCAGCTCAAGCAGAGAGAGCAAATTCATCCTTCCTCTGCCTTTGGGCCCTCAATGAAACAGACGATGCCCAGTCACATTGGTGAGGGTGATCTTCTTTTCTTAGTCTACTGATTTACCTTCAAAGGAGCAATAATAAATTGAGAACAGATCTCTCAGAAAAAAAAAGATAAAAGACAATAAAATAACAGCCTTAAAATATTAAAAGAAAATAACTTCTAATCTAGAATTCTATATCCAGAACAAATACCCTTCAATACTAAAAGTGAAATAAAAATATTTTCAGATAAACAAAAACAAACAACTTGTCACTAGTAAACATGCACTAAAAGAAACAATAAAGGGATATTTTTTAAACAGGAAAAAATTTTCTGAGAGTAAAACATAGAATTTCAAAAATAAATGGAGGGCAATAAAAATGTTAAGTATGTGAATAAATATAAATAATTATTGAACTGAATATTGACTGTACAAATAATAATAACGGACTATGGAGTTTGAATTATATGTAGAATTAAAATGCATGGCAATAATCATATAAGACATGGGGAGGGGATAAATGGAATTCAAAAATTCCAAAGTTCTAACCTTATCAGAAAGATGGTAAAAATGACTTGCAATAGATTATATAAGTAAAAATGTGTGTTGTCATCTCTATGGAGATTACTAAAAAAAGAATCTCTATGGAGATCTCTAAAAGAAAAGTAAAAAAACTACAAGCTTGAGAGAAGAAACATGGTATAATAAAAATATTTTTTAATTTGAAAAAGACAAGAAATGAGAAAAATAACATAAATAGTAAGGTATGAGATAATAGATATGCTAAATACCTTGATTTATAAAATGTTTGTATATGTATCAAAACATCACACTGTATCCCATAAATATGTATAATTATTATGTGTCAATAAAAATATATAAAAGTAGATCAATAGAAAATGAAAAAAGGAAAAGCCTACAATAAATCCAAATCTATAATTACATTAAATATAAATGGCTTAAATAATCCAATTAATAATAAAGATTGTTAGAGTAGATTTTAAAAACTATATGATGCTTATGAGACATATTTTAAATATGACAGTACAGCTGAAAGTAAATGGATAAAAAATATATATCATAAATATACTAATCAAAAAAATTAGGTTTTTTGATATTAGGCATAGTAGTCTTTAAGACAAGAACATTTGCTAAACATAAAAGGGATATTTTACAATGATAAAGAAATCATTCCACTCAGACTATAAAACAATTCAAAATCTGTGTGGATCAGTAATAAAGTTATAAAAGAAAAAATTAAAAGTGGACAGAACTGAAAATAAAAATAAAAAAATACACATTTATTGTTAGGACTTTGACTTACTTTCTTCAGTAGCTG
Source organism: Cheirogaleus major (assembly GCA_963574435.1). Lineage (NCBI taxonomy): Eukaryota > Metazoa > Chordata > Mammalia > Primates > Cheirogaleidae > Cheirogaleus > Cheirogaleus major. The sequence goes on from CAUYPO010108917.1 coordinate 1,395, forward strand.
ATAAAAGAACAGATAAAAAATCAGTAGAGATATATAAAATTTGAATAATTAAGAAACTTGATCTAATTGATATATACGGAACTCTATAGTCAATAATGAAAAAATATACATTCTTTTCAAGTACACATGGAACATTCACCAAAATGAATTCTCTGATCATAAAGCAAACCTCAACAAATTCAAAGAATTGAAATTAAATCACTCAGAGTATGTTTTCAGAACAAAATGGAATCAAGCTATAAATAAATAATAAAACAATAACTAGGAAATATCTAATATCTTGGATATTAAATAACATATATCTAAATAACACATGGACCGAAAAGAAATAACTGCAAATTTAAAATGTTTTTAAATCAAAGATGATTAATATATGCACTGTTGAAATTGGGGGAGGGGTGTCAAATGAGTTCTTCAGGGAAATACTTAGCCTTAAGTGCATATATTAAAAAAATTTTTAAATACCAAAATCAATGATTTATGCTTCATCTCATGATGAAATTAGGAAAGGAACAGAAAAATGAAAGATCAAAAGAAATAAATAATAGATAAGAATAGAAATCAATGAAACAGAAAAATTTGGATGAGAAAATCAGCAAAGACAACAGTTGATTTTTTGAAGAGATTAATAAAATTGATAAATTTCTAGCAAGGCTAATCAAGAAAAAAAGAGAAAAAACAAATTACCAATAACAACAACAGAAGGTTAACATCAGTATGAACTTTGTAGATATTAAAAAAATAATAAATGATTTCATGTTAATATATTTTGAACTCATACAAAATGGAAATTTTTCTTAAAAAGTACAATGCACTAAAACTGTAAGAATAAAGAATCAAATCTGTAAAATTATAAGAATAAATAAATAATCTGATTTAGCCTTATTTAGTGGATTGAATGGTGGCCTTCCCCAAAAGGTATGTCCACCTGAAACCTATGAGTATAACCTTATTTGGAAAAGGGATCCTTATATATATAGTTAAATTAAGGATTTTGAGATGAGATCATCCTGGATTATCTGAGTAAACCCTAAATCCAATGGCAAAGGCAAGGAAAGATTGGCCCCTAGACTCTTTGGAGTAAATGTGGCCACGATGACACATTGATTTTGGATTTTCTGGCCTCCAAAACTATGAGAGAATACATATGTGTTGTTTAAAGCCACCAAGTTTGTGACAATTTGTTATGGCAACTGCAGAAAATTATTACATTCTGTATCTTTTAAATTGATTGAATCTGTTAACAAAAATCTTCTCACAAAGAAAACTCCAGAATCAGATTTCTTCACTAGTAAATTATTAGAGAAATTTCAGGAAGAAATAACACTAGTTTAATACAAATTCTTCCAGATAATAGGACGTAAGGAGGTATATTTCCCAATTCATTTTAAAAGTCCAGCATAACCTTGATGTCAAAACTTGAGAAGGACAATAAAATATAGGAAAACTAAAAACCAGTCTTCCTTATGAAGATAAATACAAAAATCGCAAATGAAAGTTAGCAGATCAAAGTAGGGTTTAACCTCGGAATATAAGGGTGATTTTAAAATGTGCATACTTAATTTATAGAGTTTAAAAGTAGGTACAACTAATCTATAGGTTTAAAAACCAGGATAGCTTTAATCTTTGGGGGTTTTATTGAGTAAAGCAGGACATGAGTACCTTGTAGTGTTTTGATCACATCCTGCTTTTTGACCTGCGTGTTGATAACAAAAATGCATTCATTTTGTGAAAAGTCATCAAAATGGTCATTTATGATTTGTGTACTTTTAGTGTGTATGTTATGAAACTTTTGCACTAAAAACCTTTTATAAGTAGTTGTCAGAGTGGAGTCATTAAATAAATTATGGATTTGAGAAACCTGTAGAATTTTAATAAAGTGTTGTGGATAAAATAAATGTAGGGCTTTGGGTTGGACTGACTATGACTGCGCTATAGAATATGAAATATAAAAACACAAGCTCGATTATCTAAATTTACAACTTAAAGCACAGATATGAAAAGTAGACATCTTCTATAACTGCTGTGAAAACATCCTTATTTCTTGTAGCTGCATGGCTGAGATTTCTAATAACAAAGGCCTTATAACAGAGGTGAACAAATCACAACATGGAATGAATTTACAACCTTGCTATGTCTCTTTTGTTAAAGTTGCAGTGCATTGATCCACATAGTGTGAAACTCTGAGGATTGGTTATAGGACATTTGAGAAGATATTGGTGAAGCTGTGTAACTTGAATCACAAATCCCACCAGCATCCTTTGTCACTAGAAGCAGCCTTTCCTCCCCTGTGTGAGGACATAAGTCTCTCTTGTCTAAAGAACATTAACAACACCCACGTCTTTATTCAGCTAGCCTATTTGGCCTGTGCAGGACACAGGAGGATTATGGAGTATGACAGTGGGTTTTAAGCTTAATCAGATGTGATTCCAGTTATAGCTGTTATTCCAGATGTGGTCTCTACTGGATGAAATCAACACATGCCATGGTACCTGATTTGCAGCAATTGATTTGGAGAAAATTTTTTCTCTTTATTTTTTTCTCTTTTTTTTTTCCCCGAGACAGAGTCTCGCTCTGTTGCTCTGGCTAGAGTGCCGTGGCGTCAGCCTAGCTCACAGCAACCTCAAACTCCTGCCTCAGCCTCCCGAGTAGCTGGGACTACAGGCATGCGCTACCATGCCCAGCTAATTTTTTCTATGTATATTTTTAGTTGTCCAGCTAATTTCTTTCTATTTTTTAGTAGAGACGGAGTCTTGCTCTTGCTCAGGCTGGTCTTGAACTCCTGAGCTCAAATGATCCTCCCGCCTCAGCCTGCCAGAGTGCTAGGATTATAGGTGTGAGCCATCATGCCTGGCCTCTCTTTATTTTTAATAAATTCTACCAGTCACCCTTTACTTTGAACTAGCAGGCACAGCAGCACTCTCTACAGTTTTACCTAAGAGCCATGCCAGCTCTTTACTTTGTCATAATCTCTCCGTCTCCATGGCATCATCTATCACGCTACTCTGCAGGGCATCATGCTCGTTCCCTATATTGAAAACCTCATGCTGATTGAACCTAGTGATTGGGAATTAGCAAATATTCCATATACCTTGGTTAGACATGTGTTTCAGAAAGTGAAAAATATTAAAATCTCTATGTCTGTGAATTTGTCAACATCGCCTTATAATTCTTTTAATTTTGTTTTATATAGTTCAATGACACATTGTTGGATACATAATTCTAACATATTCCTGGTAGAGCATTCCTTGTTATTATATAATGTTTCCTCTTTTCCTTACTAATATTTCCCTGCCACACTCCCCACTCCCAAATCTGGCTCCCCAGGGCCTTGTCAAGAATCAGATCTTACAGGGGCATTTCTAGGCTTTTGGCCCATGGTAATACCAGGGATACAATAGATGGAGTCACCAAGCTAGCAAGCTGTTTGGTCCAATTCCTACTTGTGGGATGGTCTGTAATGTGTGTTGACCTTTCACCACCTGACGCTGTTATAAGCCATAGACCCTGGCAGTGATTGGCATTTGTTTTCTGTTTCCTTTCATGGGTCAGAGTTGGGTAGGGGGGCCATGGCTTCTGCTCTCTACTCCCATGCCCTGGCTTCAATCAGTGGACGTGGCTGTATGCTCCTCTTATTTGGTCCCTTTTAGTCAAGACTGCTTGAATGCCTGGTATGATTTCTTGTTTCGGTGCTGGGAATACAGCAGACATATGGCTTATCTGCTCTGTACTTGGTGCATTGCTCCATTTCTGGTCTACAGTAGTACTTGTCTTATATTTGACCTAGACTATGTACTTTTATTTCCAAAGTTTTATCTATCAGTGGCATGTGTTTGGAACATAAGTGCTTGAATTTACTATGTCATCTTAACCCTGACATCACCATTAGCTTTATAACAAAATTATTAGTCTAGGCAAAATCTACTAATTTGCAAATTGTGTTGAGTAATAACCAGTGCATAATTTTTATAATATAGTCATGTGCCATATGACAATATTTTGGTCAATGATGGACTACATATATGATGGTGGTCCCATAAGATTATAATACAGTGTTTTTAGTGTAACTTTTCTATGTTTAGGCACACAAATACTTACCATTGTGTTACAATTGCCTATCATATTCAGGACAGTAACATGCTGTACAGGTTTATAGGCTGGGAACAATAGGCTATACCATAGCGACTGGGTGTGTAGTAGGCTGTACCATCTAGCTTTATGTAAGAACACTTAATGATGTTTGTACAACAACAAAATTGCCTAACAACTCATTTCTCAGAAAGTATCCCCCTTGTTGAGCTACGTGTGACTATAGTTCTTTGAGAGGACACTGTCATCTTAGTATTTTTGTGTTACTCAGATAAAGCAGTAAGTGCAGAATGATTTTCATTTTTAAACTGATGCTAGAAAGGACACATATTAAAGCATAAACCATAAGTAGCTTTTCCATGAATAAAATAGCCCAAGTGAATGGATTCTTGCTAGTTGTAGGAGTTGTTATTGCAAATGGATTTTGGCAGTGTGGAAATTCTTGTACGAAAAGTAGGAACATTTTTCCCTGGTGGGAATTTTTAAGTTTTGTTCTGCTGCTTATTTTGAATGTTCCTACACATAATTTGGTCAAATAAATTGTTTAAGATTGAGTTCCCAAACTTAATGCTCCTAAATTATCCCAAATTTGGACTAGAAATTAAGTATTTTTGTCTATTATGCCAGGCAACATTATAGAATAATGGGTAATTTGAGACTGCACCCAGGGCTTTTTAGTTCTGAACATTTCATTCTGAGGTTTTCTGAAACTAAGCCTCTCAAGAATAAGGACTACTTCTGTTTTCTCACATTGTCTTTCACTGAGTTCGATACCCAATAATCACACATAAAATGCTTATTCAATGGGTGAATAAATCAATATACATAAACATACATAAAAATTGTTTAGATGTAAGTCAGACCAAAATATAGAATTGGGTTTGACTTATCCAGACCATTCACTTGGTTCAGAAATAATTTGTGAAAATGCATGACCACAATACAATACATGCTTAATAATGCGATACACAGTAAGTGCTTACTACATGTTTAGTATTAAAAATATTGAAAGATCAAGCAAAACTTTCTTTGGCTTAAAATAATCAATCAATAAATAGATTACTCATGATACAGATAACATTATTGAAAGAACTAATACATAAATAATTCTGTACATGTAACTAAATTGTTTCCTTTTTTTTTTTAGTTTCCCTTTTCCCTTTCCAAAGAAATAGTTTGTTTTGGAGTACTAATGGATCAATCCTAGATGATTTATTAGAAAAATAATTCCAAAATGTATAGTGGCATTTGGAAATATTCTTTACTTTCTCTCTCTTGTGATTAAGTCTGGACTTACTGGACATAAAACACAAAGATAATATAGTAATTATTTGTTTAATTTAGCTCATACGGACAACTCAAAAGGATATTTCAAGGGACCTACAACCCAAATTATCCAGTTTGGCCATGTATACTTTCAGAATACCTGCATCGACCACATAACTGCCTAGTTGCCTCTTCATTTGCTGCTGGGTTAACATGACCAACATATTTAAAAACTTTACAGCCTCGGGTAGAGATAAAATGTACTGCTTGAACTCTTATTCATTTACACACATTGTCGTAGAAATACCAAGTTTCACCCAAATCGCGATCAGCATTCTCACTTACATCATGGATTTGTTTTGGGGGAACAAATTAACTTGTGAAGTATGGCAGAGACAATGCCACAAATACACCAAACCATTTCTTTTTCCTCCTGCACACCAGGCAGTCATTTCCTAACCACGTGGCCAACTCTGACCAATGGAGAGAAAGTGAGAGTGGTGTGTGCCCTTCCAGGCGTGGCTTTCAAAACCTCTCCCTCTGTCTCTTAGGCTTTTCTCTCTTTCTGCCATGACACTGGACGTGTCTGAACCAAATGGCTCAGCCACAGGGAAAACCACTAGGATTCCTGAGTCGTGGAGTGGAGAAAGGCCCTACCACCCTCCACGTCCCAGCATGAGCGAATCACTCACTATGTCAGTGAATGGGAAATTTTTTGTGTAAGCCACAGAGATTTGGAAGGATAATGTTTTTCAATAGCACATAACTGGCTGATACGCAGATCACAGTGATGCAGCCTGTTCTACCTTTTGGGAAGGACAAAAGGGGTTTGTGCTTTAAAGTAGAGATGTAATTTGCATGGAGTAGGTTCACAAAGTACTCATTTTTCTTTGAGGCAGGGCCAAACCCTCAATATTCAAATTTAAGTTAGTCCAATGTATTAAATGTATTAAATGTTAAATGTGAAGTTTTATTATTTTTCTTGAGGATGTTCTGTGCACTAAAAAAAGCAAAAAACACTTTTGTGAGGTTTTCTTTAGCTTTAAAATTGTTTGTCATTAAAGTTACAAATCCAAAACCTAGTTCTTCCTTAAGTTTTTAAGTTTAGCTTCCAATCTTATTATATCATTTATAAATCCAATAAATATTCAGAAGCTACTTTTAAGAGACTCTGAATAATATTTACTCTTTTAAGAAACTAGGTTAATAAAATTCTTTTAAATATATTAAATGATGTATGTACATTTAATATATTTGATATCTTTTGGGGGTATAACTCAATTGATTGACTTAAAAAACAAAACTTTCCCAAGTACCAAAATAATTCGTATATCTAGTAGTTTAAACTTATAAATATGTGAGAATTTCTCCTAAATGTTTCAACACTATACATAAATTTACTAAGGTTTCAACTTAAAATCACAAGTCTAAAGCAATTACTCAGTTATTCATTTTAAATTGAAATTTTTAAAAACTGACCTATTTAATAGGTAAAATTATCTTACCTATTTTTAGTATATGTTACTAAATGTGCAGATTCTTTAACAGAAAAATATTAATACTGTGGATTTGATTCTTTATTTATACTTGATTACAAACCATTCTGGACTTTAAAGATGCCAAAATACTGGTAAAACAATTATATTTTACCGAGTGAATTTGGGAGAGTTCCGTCTTAACCAATTGGGATTGTATGATGACCAGAAATGCTTCTAGATTCTTGATGGTGGCACTGATGGGTTTATAGCAAGGACTACTTCATAAGTTAGCTCCTTAAGTTGGTCTAGTGGCCCTCACTAATGAAGCAGTCTTCATTCCTAGTGAACTCAGAGAGGGTTATTTATTTCATTATTAAATTTAAATGCAGTCTTAAGCCTTTTAAAATTTCATTCTTTTCCTGTTTGTGGGACTATACAAGTGACATCTAGTTGAAGTGTGGATAGCTCTCATGGCTTGGAGATCACAATCACAACTTCCAAGGCCTTTCTATGGCCTTGGCATCAAACCAGTGGTGCCCATCATGAGGTCCTCGCTGACGGATTCGTACATGCTGATTTAAGACCATTCGCTACATACTTAGCCTGAGAACTGTGCCCCCCTGAGATACATCTGTTTGGAATCACATGAAGCGTGGCATCCCCAGAGCTATAGTGATCTGTCAACAGAGCCACACCACTGGGCCTCCTCACACATTTGTCCTTAACTGGAACCTGAGGGTTTATTCAAAGTAGTTTTGGAGTTATCTAGTTGAATTCAGTCATTTTATAGAAAATAAAACTGAAACCGAAAGAGGAAAATATCCTGCACATGTCACTAGTTATGGGCAAGGCCAATACTTTCTCCATAAACTACTGAGACCAGGTCATTGTTCTTGCCTAGCAAAGCTGTGGACAAACTTAAGATGAGCAGAGAGTCGAGAGTCACAAGACAGAGAGAGACAAGGATATAATCTCTCTGCCTCAGAAAGAGGACTCTGCCCCGGCATTGCCAGATCCTGCTCCTACCCTCTTCCCTGGTCTTTGTCCTTGCTGAGCTTTAGCTCTGGGAGCTTATTTCTCTGAAATGAGACCCTCAGAGTATTTCAATAACACTGGTAACTTCAATGACAAAAATATCTGATTCCAAGTTTATTAGTGTTGAACAGATGTTGCTCCAGTGAATGCACAAAAGTTCAATTTCTAGGATAAAAGTTAAGGGTTAAAAGAGAGAAAGAAAAAGAAACAAAGCTGTTTCACTTTCCCAGATGACTGACACCACCAGAGATTACTTCAGGGAAAAAAAATATTCTTGAACAGTAATGACTTCAGTTTTTAAACCCAAAGTTCAGAGAGATCCCACAGTTATTAAAGTTAATAAATCAGAGCAAGAGAGAGAGATCCTACATGCAAATTGTCCAGATTTTGCATTTTTATGCACACAGAACTCAAAGGGTTTCTCTCCCCACTCCCTCCCCCTTCCTTACCTCATTCACCATGGGTATCTTAAAAACAGCAAAGAGACTCGTGGGACGCACAGTTCTATAAGATGTAATTATGGTGCCTTATTTTTAAGAGTTTAAAAGTGCATCTTTATGGCCTTATGTAGCCACAGTAACTTTTATATGTTTGATTGACATAAACCATGCATTGGCATGAAACATTTCCTAGAACTGCAGAAATGTGGAGTTGTTAGTCACCCTGCTCTCCCCCGCTCCAAGTGACATCCTCTCTATTCTTCCTGTCCCTCCACATTTGTTTAGTAATATTGATCAACTGTAGTTCACAGAAAGCAGTTAGTGACCCCAAAGCAGCTCTTCTGGTTGTTGTAAAAGCTAAAATGAACTGAAATAAAGTGCATGTGATTCATGGGCTAAAATGAACTGAAATAAAGTGCATGTGATTCATGGCTACACATGCATGTGGAACTCAGAAGGCCCAGGATTTACAGAGCATTTTAAAGGTGATTTTTCATACATGGAGGTTTACATTGTCCTGGTTTGACTTTTGAGTTTATTTTTTAAGTGAAAGGAGTTGCCTTTTGCTCTCAGATAGTAGAGTTATTTTTGTATAGTAGAGTTCCATACTTCTAAAGTTTTATAGGGTGACTAATACCTTACAGGGATAAACCAGGCTGTCAACTTTTCTGAGAGCTTTGGCTAGAACCCCAAATGTTGGCTAAAGGCCTCAGGACAAGATCCTCATCTGAGAAAAACACTTTCTATCCAGAGACTATAAATATGCATGTATATAGAGGAACATATGTTCACCGCTTCTTTCAAAATAATGGAAAGTCTAGACCCTAAAGGAAATCAAAGTAAACTTATATTTAGCTATATTTTTATATTTACCAGAGATAGTTTCATTAGCATTGTCAAACAAAGAAATAAGCATTGACCATTGTTCCTGGAGTGTTGCTTCAAAGTCCTTTAAAACAAGATTGGCTACCTGAGGGAGCAGCCTCCTATTCATTCGTTAGGGCAGAAATAGTTCTGAATTGGAAAAGAGAAAGTTCTCTGACATCATATTTTAAACTAGCAATTCAGATTTCAATGACCTCTCTGTTGGTAATAAGGGCTTTTTCTGATGATTTCCCAAAAAAAACTTACCTCAAACACTTCCTTCACAAATTACTGAAATACCTTGTGTAAGTGTTTACTAAAAGCAGCCCCAGTGGTCCCTTCTCTCTTCAGGTTTTCCTGCCCAGATGCCTATTTCCAGCCGTTGTGTGTAGCCACTAATAACTTTTCCTTTGGGTGACTGAGGAAGCATGGAGGCCTGTCTAATTTATTTTACCTCCCCATTTTCCCACAAGAAGACCAGGAGTTGTTGCCAATTAGTCAACAAGTATTTGCTAAGTGCCCACAGCATGAAAGTGTGTACTACATTGAACCTTTCTCGGTCAATTCATTCTGAGAAAACATGTAGAGGTTTAATACAGAAAACCTCAGTTTCCCAGTGTCTAGATTTCCAGGACCTTCAGGCTTCTGCAACAATTCCCAGCCAAAGGGTAGCCAGAAAAATGAACAAATATCTCTTTTGATGCCATCCTGAATTTTCAGTAACCATTGAGCAACAAGAAACAGGAGCCAAAGCCCAGATACATTGTGATGGGTCAGTTCATTACTCATAAGAAAAAGAGCATTATGGTTAGCTTGTGGGGGTGATAAGAGACCATTTTGCACTTATCACCACTAGTTTTTTGTTAGTAACAAGGAGGAAACAGAAGAAGCAAAAAATGGGAAACACAGAGAGAAGAAAGAAATAATACCATTAAATCCCTATTTGGCTAGATAATATTTTGAGATTATTAATGATTGGATTTTTTTTCTCCTTGTACTTGTTCCTATCTCCTTTGACTCACTGTCTCAGTCCACTTTGTGTTGCTATAAAGGAATACATGCCTGATGCTGGGGGAGTTATAAAGAAAAAGGGCTTATTTGGCTCATGATTCTGATGGCTGGAAAGTTCAAGATTGGGCATCTGCATCTGGTGAGGGCCTCAGGCTGCTTCCACTCATGGTGAAAGGTGAGGGGATCCAGCCATGCAGGGTGAGAGAGGAAGTAAGAGACAGGGTGGGGAGGTGCCAGGCTCCTTTTAACAACCAGCTGTCCCAGGAACTAAAAGAATGAGAACTCACTCACACCAAGGGAAGACATTAATCTATTTATGAGGGGTCTTTCCCGATGACCCAAACACGTCCCATTATGCCCCTCCTCCAACACCACCACACTGGAGATTAATTTTCAACACAAAATTTGAAGGGGACAAACATTCAAACTCTAGCACTCATAAAGTTAGCAAACTGTGTGTCATTTCTTCAGGGAAGAGTAGAAAACAAAGGAAGCCAGCAAGACTCTTTGTTTCTAAAAAGCTAATCTCATTTTTAAAAATAATCTTTAAGCCATGGTTCCAAAAGAGATTCAGGAGTGAAAATCTTCCTCCAGACAAACAACAATTCAGCGTTTAAAATATACACACATGTGCTTCCTGGATTGGGCAGGAGGGAGAGGTCTGTGGTTCCCAAGCAAGGGGGCCAAGGTCTCTTGTCTAAGGCAGAAGTCATGAGGAGGAGGAATAGCTCTGAGGGGTGCCTAGGATGCCTACAGGTACTAGGTCCCTAGCCTTGACAAAGCTTATCACATCCAAAGCCTAGCACAAAAGCAAAGTACTGCTATGTCCAGGTGCCAGTCTGGGCTTGCATATAAAAGATGTTATGGATACCCGTGGGATCCTGGAGACTAGTGATTCATACTGCCTTCCCCATTTTCCAGGCAACATACAAGGCTTTGCATTTCTGGCATGAGTAGGTCCAATATAACTGGGTTGAAATTCACTACCAACCAGGCAATAAAATTAATGTGACTTATAGGAAATAAAGTTAAATTTCTTGTATATATGGATTTAGAGAATAAGATTCAAACTTTTCCAACTCACCACAACCCTGTGTAATAGATAATATAATTTCTATTTTATAGATTGGAAAACCAAAGTGGGAAGTTAAGTAACTTGCATAGGTTAGGCCATTAATAAGTGATGGATCTGGGGTTTGAATACAGGGAAAAACATATCAGAGGCCAGCAGTCTGCTGATTAGGGAAAAAAAAAAAAAAAGCAAAAAACAAACAGAAAAATGAAACAGCAAGCATTTCTTCAAGAAAGGGCAGAAAGTGGAGATAAAGAAATCCAGTGTCCTACAATAAGGAAGAAACTGTAAAGGTTAGGAGTATAAGTCCCAGTTAGTGATCAGAAGCCACTAAGGACATACAGCCCTACGAAAGGCAATAACCAAGTAACTCTTCCTTTAGGCAACTGCAGTTCTGTTACGACGCATGATAGAATCATACTGAGAAAGTCGGTGAGTATCTGGCTCCATCAGCAAGCCAAGGCCAATAGACAGAATCCTGAGTGCGGCTGACAGTGAGCTGCCTGTATCCAGTAGACTCACTTACTAAACACAGACCATGTTTTCAATGGTGCTGCAACTCAAAGCGTATTGATAGCAATGATTAAGAAAAAACCCTGACTTTTAGAGGGTGGGAAAGTAAAACCTGAAAGAAAGATGTTTCAGCTTTGACTTATTGATTTTGTAGCAAAGTCATTTCTTTAATGCATTGATCACACTTTACTAACCTTAATAAGGAAAAGGAGAATTAAAATGTTTTCTCCCTATTAAAAAAAAAAGAAAAAAAAGAGAAAAGAAGGAAGGAAAAATGAGGAAGAAACAAATGAAGGAAGGAAGGGTGGGAGGGAGGGAGGAAGAAAACCATTTTTCTATCATTAAGTTCCAGAATTTCTTCAGAGGTTCATACATAGCCTTTTAACTCTTTGTGCCTACAGATCATTGTTAATTATAATAGTGACCAGAAAAAGATTAAACCATATTTAATGAATACTGTTAAGATGATGATAATTCTCATGCATTACTGTACCTGTGTGAATTGGTAAAAATAACCTTTTATAAAGCAAATTGACAATATGTATAAAGAGTTTTAAAAAAGGCTCACATTCTCTAACTCACAATTTTATTTCTTGGAATATATCTTAGACTTGTAAATAAGTTAAATTCATGAGTATATTAACCACAGCACCATTTATAAATTGAAAGTTGGCATTTAAATACTATATATTCAAACTATAATGGAATTGTTAAGAAATTCTTTGCAATATCTTTGGTTAAAATATCTTTGGTTAAAATTACAGATACAAAGCCCACATAAAACATGGAAAATTGTTCTTCTTATGAAGTTCAGTGAAAATTAATGTAAAATTTTTACTTACATTTTAATTATGACTATGATAAAGTACATATGCATGTGAGAAAAGACTATAAGAACATAAACTAGCACTGCAGAATGCTGTGATTGTTTTGAGTGAGAGTATTATACATAATTTTTCTTTATTATTTTCTGTTATTAAAACTTAATTATAGTTTTTAAAGTGTTCTATCTCCTATATTTCAATTTTGAACAGGGAATAAAGTTTAAAGCAAACTGGAATTTTAATTAGAAACTAAATTTGATACTAAAGTGAATTTTGATAAATATTTATATTTTACAATGGTTTTTATTTTTAAATATGTTACATTTGCAAAGTTGAAGGCTTTAATCTTAAGCTATTTAAGAAAATAAGACTACCTAGAATGACTTTCATATGTTTCTCCTAATCAAATTTTTAATGAAAAGAAAAAAAAAACAAATCAGAGTTCTCTACTACCTATAATTGCTATACTATGAACTTGAATTACTATAAACACAAGAATGTATCTTGCATGTGTGTGCAAATCTGCGACTAACCACATTCACATGTATTTTAATTTTTTTAGTATTTTCAATATTTGCCCGCCCCCCAAAAAAATCCAAAGGAATATGGAAGCAAGATTAAAATATGTAAATATTACCTGAGATCTGGGTCAATACACAAAACAAAAACCTAACAAGAATTTTTCAGCCAGATCTCTTTCGAATAATGAAATTATTGAATCATATGATACCTCAGTTTTAAAGACCTTAAAACTGATCACATGCATACCTTAGAAATATTGTAGGTTTAGTTCCAGACCACAGTAATAGAGTGAATACTGCAATAAAGTAAGTCACATAAATTTTTTTGGTTTCTCAGTGCATATATTAAATAAAAGTTAGGCTTACTCTATACTATAGTATATTAAGTATATAATAGCATTATGTCTAAAATGTGAACATATCTTAATTTAAAAATATTTTGTTGCTAAAGGATGATCCTCAAAGACCATATGAGCCTTCAGTGAATTGTAATCTTTTTGCTGGTGGAGGGTCTCGCCTTGCTGTTGATGGCTGCTAACTGATTAGGACAGTGGCTGCTGAAGGTTGAGGTGGCTGTGGTGATTTCGTAAAATAAGACAATAAAGTTTGCCACATCAGCTGACTCTTCCCTGATGAAAGACTTCTCTATAGTATGCAATACTGTTAGATAGTATAATACTTTATCCACAGTAGAACTTTCAAAATTGGAGGCAATCCTCTCAAACCCTGCCTGCTGGTTTATCAACTAAGTTTATGCAATACTCTAAATTCTTTATTGTCATTTCAGTATGTTCACAGCATCTTCACCAGGAGTATATTCCATTTCAATAAACCACTTTCTTTGCTCATCCATAAGAAACAACTCCTCATTTATTCAAGTTTTATCGTGAGATTGTAGCAATTCAGTCACAGCTCCAGACTCCACTTGTAATTCTAGTTCTCTTGCTATTTCCACCATATCTGCAGTTATTTTCCCCTACTGAAGTCTTGAATGCCTCAAGATCATCCATGAGGATCGGAATCAGCTTCTTCCAAACTTCTATTACTGTTGATATTTTGACTTTCTCCCATGAATCATGAATGTTCGTAATGGCATCCAAAATGGTGAATCTTCTCCAGAAGATTTTCAATTTACTTTGTCCAGATCTATCAGAAGATCACTATCTATGGCAGTTATAGTCTTACAAAATATGTTTCTTATATAATAAAACTTGAGAGTCAAAATTACTCCTTGATTCACGTGCTGCAGAATGGATGTTGTGTTAGCAGGCATGAAAACAACATTAATCTCCTTGAACATCTCAATCAGAACTCTTGGGTGACCAGGTGCCTTGTCAGTGAGCAGTAATATTTTTGAAAGTAGCCTTTTTGCTGAGCCGTTAGTATCAACAGTGGGCTTAAAATATTTAGTAAACCATGCTGTAAACAGAGGTGCTATCATCCAGGCTTTGTTGTTCCATTTATAGAGCACAGGCAGAGTAGATGTAGCATAATGCTTAAGGGCCCTAGGATTTTTAGAATGGTAAATGAGCAGAGGCTTCAACTTAAAGTCACCAACTGCATTAACCCCCAACAAATTAGTCAGCCTGTCCTTTGAAGCTCTGAAGCCAGGCATTGACTTCTTCTGTGGCTATAAATGTCCTAGATGCCATCTTCTACCAATAGAGTGGCTGTTTCTTCTACATTCAAAATCTGTTGTTTTTTGTAGTCACCTTCATAAATTATCTTAGCTAGATCTTCTGGATTCCTTGCTATAGAGTCTCCAGCAGCACTTGCTGCTTTACCTTGCACTTTTATGTTATGGAGTTGGCTTCTTTCCTTAAACCTCATGAACCAACATCTGCTGCTTCCAACTTTTCTTCTGCAGCTTCTCACCTCTCTCAACCTTCACAGAACTATAGAGAGTTATGGCCTTGTTCTGGGTTAGGCTTTGGCTTAAGGCAGTGTTGTAGCTGGTCTGATCTTCTATCACTAAAACTTTCTCCATATCAGCAATAAGGCTTACTTATCATTCATGTGTTCACTGGAGTAACACTTTTAATTTTCTTCAAGAACTTTCTTTTTGCATACACAACTTGGTTAACTGTTTGGCACAACAGACCTAGCTTTTGTCCTATCTCGGTTTTTGACATGCCTTCTTCACTAAGCTTAATCATTTCTAGCTTTTGATTTAAAGTGAGAGATGTGCAACTCTTCCTTTCACTTGAACACTTAGAGGCTATTGTAGGGTTATTAATTAGTAAATCTCAATATCCATGTATCTCAGGGAATAGTGAGACTTGAGGAGAGGGAGAGAGGTGGGGGAATGGCTGGTGGGTAGAACTGTCAGAACGCACACAGCATTTGTTAAGTTCACTGCCTTATGTGGGCACAATTTGTGGTGCATCAAGCAATTATAGTAGTAACATCAAAGATCACTGATCATAGATAACCATGACACATATAATAACAATAATGTTTCAAATATTTTAAGAATTACCAAAATGTAACACAGAGACACAAAGTGAGCACATGCTATTGGAAAAAATGGTGCCGATAGACTTTCTCAATGCAGGGCTGCCACAGACCTTCAATTTGTAAAAAATGAAATATCTGTGAAGTATAATAAAGTGAAGCACAATAAAATGAGGTATGCCTGTATAGAGCAGGTCCTACACTCTCATTCTCATTAAGATTTAAATGGCTGATGATGGTTAATACATTCACTTCCTGAAGAATTTTTGCATTTTGGCAGTGAAGGAACTCTTAAACTACAGAAATGAATCTTTAATAATAAAATCTCAACAATCAGCTAGATCAGTGATGAGAATTTGGGGGTGAATGGAAATTCTTTAGAGTCTTAAAATCATGTGCTGAAGATAACCATTGATTTAACCTCTGTGTAATGTTGGTGGTGGCTATTTGCATGTACACAGCTATAATGAACAGATTCACTACACTTTAGGACTAGTGTGTCCAACATTTGAATTTGGAGCTTTGGGCAACCTTTTCCTATATGATGTTACCAAGACTATTAACCTATGGGCAAGGCATTTTAAAAGGACTTTATTTTGTAGGTTAGTAACCTCAAATCATGACCTCATCATCATCTTTCTGCATGTCTACCTCCCTTCCCAATTTGGGTAATATTATTAATAAAGAACCAAATTATTCAGTTAGAAGGTTTTCAGGGAGAGGCATCTGATAGAGACTATGAAATGAATAAAAGAGTCAAGATAGGTTTCTTTGGCTGGAGAACTGGGAACTCACGCCCTTGTGTAAACAATAGCTCTATTCTTACTCCACACCCTAGAGGAGCTCAGTAATTAGGCAAAGAAAACTGGTGATCTTAAATTCTTCAACTATTTGTTGTTTTTTTCCAGACTCACAGCTCAGATTGGCCAGGTTTATGTCCTCCATAGAGTTTTCAATAAATAAAAAGTTCACAAAAACTGACAGGCAAGAAAGTTGAAATTATTGGCTGAAATAAGGTCTGGGTTTTATAATAATCACCCTCTCT
>CAUYPO010108919.1:0-22095 GCA_963574435.1 Cheirogaleus major
TAGAATGGGTTCCAGCTGTATCCAGGAGTATACAAGAGGTGCTATATCACCATTGTTTCTTAAAGCCGAATAGTACTCCATGGTATACATATACCACATTTTGTTGATCCACTCATGTATTGATGGGCACCTGGGTTGTTAAACACAATTTTTAATGTTAGTTTTTGAGTAGAAGTGGACAAAAGAATAGTCTTTCTAAGTGTGAAAATGTCTCATGGTTTATGACTGCTGTTAAAGTATCACTTGGTTTCTACCATATAGTAAGATATTATATATTTTCTATGGGAAATTAAGATATAATTAATAAAGCAGGATTATCATCTTCCATGGCTCTTGGCTAGGCTTTTATCACTCTCTTCTGTTTTGTTGCAAGCTGTATGCCAGTTGGCTATGTGCCTTTAATCTCTGAAGTGGCCACACTGTATTATTGGTGTGAACTTTTTAGGATATAGAGAATTGAGTAGGATGCAAACTAATTTTATAAAGGTTGAAAAAAGTGAGAAGATGAGTCTTACTATTGGGAAACAAATAGCTTAATATCAAACTTAACTTTCCCTTTTAAATATTTACCCTCAAGCCTGATGTGAATAGCATATCATCTTTACTCTTTATCAATTTTTTCTGAAAAAAAAAAAGATTGTTTTACCTAGAAATTTCATCGCAGTACACTATGCCAAATATGACTGACTCAAAATGACACTTTTGGTTTATGAAAAGAATATGAAATATCAATTCCAAACAAGTCTATACCAGAGATAGGAAATAGATCTCATCTCATGCTGACTTTAATTGTCTGGCTGCTTAGAAGATTATGTTAAGAATGGTTCTGAGGCTGCATCTAGGTTGAAAGGAAAGAGTGATATGATGTCTCCCATGGGCAGGGATGGAGAAGTAATGGCATAAATGCCTATTTGAAATATCTCATCTATATTTGAAACCTCTAAATACATGGGATGGCATGTATGAACTATATGTGCTGTTAATAAGTTTTAAAAAGTAGCTTTTTATGTTTAAAAATAACTTTATTTTCAGTAATGAAATTTTAAGTGTATTTTAATGTTTCTCAGTCTGAATTTCTAACGTCCATCTTTTTCTATGGCTTAAACATGAAAATCACTAAACAATTATGGAACATCTTGTAGATGTTCCAGTAAGTCATTCACATGGATGATGATGTAGTTGATCTCTGTCACATGGGAATAATGGCAAGATATCACTCAAAGTTTTTACAAATTGGCATTCATTACCTTGGGATCAATCCCTCAGCTCCGCAGATTTGTTTTTTCATTAAACTTAATCCATATGTCATGGGTGAACTTGCAATAACCAAGCTCATAAGGTATATTTGTTAATTTGTACCGAGAACTTTAACTGGAATAGGGACTAAAAATTCTAGTCAGCCTGATTAGCACATGATATTTGTTGTGAAGTTATTTGGCAAGGCAATTCTTACTCCAAATATCAAATTATTAATTTATAATAATAAATATAACCACCATTAGAACTAGAATGCTCAAATCTATGTGACTGATCCATCTTTTCCTTGTAGGCATACCTACATGGGAAGTAAAGTTGTAATGCTCTTTGTTGAGCATTAATTAGAACAAGGGGAATTAGATTAATTGAATCTAAGAATGGCTTTTTCAGTGGGTTTGGTTTTGGCCTAGATATATTCTCCTGTGTACAAGTGCTTGGATGAGCACTGCCAAAGTGCTGCTCTCTGAAGCTTCATTTTCTATTTGCATTTGATTGGCCAATTCCCCTTTTGATTGACACATTTAATAAAGCATGGTAATATAATTAATCAAACAGCAGCCAAGTCTTTCAAGCCTGTTTTACATTTATCTTTTAAGGTGACTTTGTATTTCATCTCTGGTCCATTAGGCATTTAGAGTTTTACATTCACAGAGCATTCTTATTTGTCTAATTTCCAGGTTATTGTGGGAAGCCTCACTACTCATAACTACTTGGAATACTTCTTACTAAAGAATTGTGTTTAGGCTTATTTTTAGGGAGTAACCTGAGAACTATTTAGTTATCTCAATTATCAACAGATAATACAGAGTGAGGGTGGGGAGAGATGGAAAAAGATTATGAGTTGTGTTCAACACAAAGAAAGTTTTTAATGGATGTTAACATTCAGCAAAATATTTCAGAAGTACACTGCTTTTCGCACATTTTTTGCTGCATGCTCTAGCTTTAGCCCTCAGACCTCCCATGCAGACAGCACATATGTTCAATGGGGCTGTGCTGTTAAAGTTAGTGTCTAATGATGTGTGCTATTAGTCTGTGGTAATGGTCCTAGGGAAGCTGAATTGGGCTTAGGATGTTATCTAAGCAGGACTTCATTGCTTACTCAAAATTTATTTCTGTTTCTTTTTCCCCACTTTGTTTGAGGCTATGTTTCTAAGATTTTTCTTTCTATAAATCTCCACATTTCTCAAATTCTATTCTACTCAATCCTAGAAAACAAAAGCTGACCTTATTACCACAATTTCATAGTAAACGAATACTATTAAGCTTCACAGCAACACTTGGTCTTTTGCAGCAATTTCTAGTTGAGGAGCTCTAAACATTTCATAAATACAGCTTTCTAGTCTTTCATTTAATCAGAATTGGGGCTGAGAGGGCAGGAAAAAGGCAGGTTTTAAATTTACTTCAATTCTGTGGTTCCTACATAGATTATGGAGCATATTATCAAAGTCATTTTATATAATTTGTTATATTGACAACTTTTCCAAAGAAAAATAAGTCTTTTGTAGGAAAATTACCATTGGGGTAAATTTACAGATATGACTTTGGGACTTACTGCTTTTTTCTTGTAGAACTGGGAGATTTACAAATAATTTTTTTTTAACTAAAAAATATCTTATGGTTATGTGGTAAGATAAAAGAGTAGAAAATAAAAGGAAAAAAGTTCCATTTTAAAAATTAGCGATTTCTGAATTTTGGGGTAGGAGGTGTCCAGAGGAAGACTGTTTTATTTAAGAAGACTGTATTGCACTTGGATTGTATTTGTTATGCACCTGAAGACCATTGGCAATATTTCTAGGAGACGAAAAAAAGAGATTCCAATGGTATTTCCTGTGATTTGAAGTTAGAGAAATTTTGGGATGGGAAAGGACTCTGATGGGGCAGGTTAGACAGGGAAATGGGACTGGTGGACAGAATGAGGCAGGAGTGGGAGTGGATGGTGGAGGTAGTGGAAGTAGTTCTGAATCTTTGAGGCAGTGGAACTGATTCCAACCCTTTTGGGACCAGTTTTAATAATGCAAAGAGATGATCTTTGTGAACCCAGAGCTGGGCCCTAAGAACTGAAATGTTTGACACTTGGGTATGTTAAGTAATCACGCTCCCTCTCCTGAGCATCACTAGGGGTACATTCTAACTTCCAGAGAAGAGGACTCAGGCTCCAATTCTGTGTTCTATTCCTGTCCTTCAGGGATAGTTTTCAATCTCAGAAAACATTTTCTGAGTTTAGGCAGCATTTTGCTTGCTTAAAATTTGTTTTCGTTCAGAGATTTCTTGTGGCAGGATATTTTGTTGGATTTTTTCTGATGAGTAGGACCCAAATGATAAGATTGGGTATAAAGGCAGCCTTTTATGTTTTAAGGCATAAAACAAGTGGAGGCTAGATGCTGTACCTGCTTGGGGCTTATTAAGAGGTAAACAGCCTAAGCACCAACCTTACCATTCTCTCCTCTACCCTCCCTCCACAAAGCAGAAGACTGGAAGTCGAGGGTGAAAAAGGCAAAAGCATTAGAACCATGAGTCATTAGACTAGGGGAGAGGGCTGTGGGTTTTCTTTTCTTTCCTTTCGGGGAAGAAGAGAGGATGCTTAGCACCTCTAAGGCAAGTAAGTGGAGGAGGGGTGTTACTTGTAATGATTTTTGAGTTCTCCTGGTTTGATGTCTGCTTATGCTGTAGACTTGGTGCTCTGCCCAATGCCTATTTAGCAGAGGGTAGAGAATTGGAGAAGGGAATGCATGATGGAGTAAGGGGCAGTGGGGAGAAGCCTGCACTCCCATGTTATGCTTAGAAAGGATGTGTGGATTTCTCAAGAGTCAAGTGGAAAGGTGGCTGGGCCTTAGCCATATTGACAGAAGCCTACCCAAGACAGCTTGCCACCAGGCAAGTATATCCTGGCAGAAAAAGGATGCGAAGTGAATGATCTCCAGGGTACACACTTAAGGGGCATTGGAAGAGGATAAGCTGGAGACAGATTTTCCACCTCATGGAACCACATTTGCCTAATGAAAGAGCCAGCATTTGGATGCCTGCCACACAGAGTTCATCAATACCCAGCTTTGGACAAGAAAGGATAATAACAGGGACCAGATAAGAAAGAGTCACTTGTCCCTTTCCAATTCCTTCCTCCTTTCCACAGCAAGCCAGAAGAGGCCTGGGAATGGGGCTGGGGAGGAAGAGTGAAAGATTAGATCACTTTCTTTCTTACTATGAGTCTTTCAGGCTAAGGCTTGGACAACACAGCAGGGGAGGAGATGAAGTTTCCAACTGGACTGGGCTACTTTATGCCTGAAAAATGATCCAGAAAAGTCTACAATCTTTCTAAGATGTCAGTAAGGGATGAGAAAGGGAGAATGGAGCTAGTATAGCTGACGGTAGTGATCGGAGAAATATGAAACCCTTTAAATTCTGTATTTTATCTGGGTTAGACTGTTCTGCATTCTGGAGCTGCCTAGCCCTCTGTGTTCCTTAAAAGCCACTGCTCCGTATAACCTAAAACTTCTCTTCATTCATGCATGTAAGTTGACTGTCACCAGAACCTGTCCCACCTTCATCTGTAGCACTGTGTGAAAGTGGTTGAGGGAAAGAAGGAAAGGAATAATAACCTAGTAGGTCCTTTTCTACTTGACTGGGAGCCCTCTTCCATGACTAGAACAATGGAACTGAGATTCTAGAAGAATTACTACTACCAGTTCAAGGTGTTATGCCAGTACCCAGATTGTTAACAGAAGTAGGAACTCTTGTTTTAGATTCTGGCTTCAGTCCCTACCTGCCAAGGCTAGCTTTATCCAGCAGTAATATCTCTCTGTCATAGTCAGTGTTCCAAAATAGGATGGACATCCTAGGTTCTTTTCCTAAAAGAATTGGGGACCTCTGGGTATGCAAAGAGTACAAACAGGAAGAGCTTTTACGGCCTGGAGAGGGGATAGACTGTTTTCCCAACTTCTTGTCTGGTGGCTTAGACAAATGAACATGCCCTCTGGGAGGGATTTTTGTACTCCTGATTGTGGTTAAATTGTATTCTGTTTATGTATCACAATTTTCATTTTTTCCATGTAATTTACAGTCTTCATAATTATTAAACTACTACATAATATTCTGTTAAGAATATGTGTCATACTTTCCTCAATTTTGGACATTATTTTTTTCTTTAGAAATGTTGCTGTAATTTTTGTGTATCTACCATTTCCCTTTTGTGAATTTTTTATTTCCTTAGGTTTTTAATTTTTGAGGATTACTTCTTCAACAGAATAATTTACTGTGTATAAACATTTAATATTTTTAAGAATCTTGAAATATATCTATAATATATATATTTTAAAGTATTTTTAAATTATCATTTGCTACCTCCAAACTTTCTTGCACACCCCTGTCTGATTAATCTTCTGAATACATTATTTTTTAAAACTATCATTCTTGTGTTCAAAACTTTTAATGGTTCCCATTATCTTTTAGTTTGAATGAATTAAAAGTCATATTTTTTATTCCAGACTGGTTCCAAAAATTCTTTTAATCTTTGTATTTACTACTTTCTTATGTAGTAAGTACTAACTACTTTCTTTGTTCCAGCCTGATTGCTCTGCTCACTGTCTCCAAACTATACTACTTCAACATCTTTGCTCACACCATTCCATCCACATGGAATGCCTTCTCTCCGCTTTTAGGTCTTGGGAAATTCTATCCACTTATTAAGGTATACTTCTCAAGAGAATACTATTTTTATAATGTTTTACTTGCCCATCCTGCTCTGTACAAAACTACTTCCCTCAGCTCTGAATATTTAAAGCACTTATTTCTTATGTTAATTTTTACCATCATTTATTTTGTTGCCTTATTTTGTAAGTATGAAAGATTTCCCAGGATAAAATGCTCAAGAACAAACAACACAAAAACCAATGAAGCCAAAAAGCGCTCCCCCTCTTAATATACCCACCTCAATGGTACTCGTAGAAACTAGAAAAGCTGTTATTTCAAAGTGGAAGCAGTCTGTCTTGCAAGAAGAGATAGAAATTTGAGTAACTTTGGGTGTAGGCTCTTTATTTTGGGAAAAAAACATTTGAAAGGGTCCTTTAATTGAAGTAGAACTCCAGCAACAATGTACATTTTTATCCTGTAGTGGTACAGTGGCATAACCAAAAAAGTATACAGTGATATTGCTATCTTGAGTTAACAAGACTATTACATATGGTGAGTAGTATCGCTAGAAATCTTGTTCTTTTAAACTCTGAGTAAATATCTTTTGAATTATTTAGAGAGTATCCACAAGGGTTGGAACATTATGCTGTTGTCTAAAATTTATGCACGTCTAGGAAATGAGGTCAATAGCTTGTGAACATTGGGGAAATTCTTATGTTTTCCTAAATCTTTGTATGCAGAGTAGAGGGAAATCTGCCTTACTCCTTCCCTTAAATGTTCAAGCCTGAATGGAACCACTCTGGCACTGGCATTTCATACAGTATCAGCTCAGCTTGAAACAATGAAAGTAGCATATCTGATCACAAGCAGTTGATCCCCAGACATGTTTATTGATGGCACTATCAAGGAAAACAGCATACTGACATACAATACAAAGAAACTTGGCAGACTTAATAGTGGCAATTCAGTTTTGGCATTTATATTGGTAAAAACAGATTACAAGGCTTACTGAAGCTCAAACCTTATTTAAGCTTGCAAAATGTCTGATTTGATCAGTTGGCATTCCACTGAGAGCAACACCTCTATCTCTAGGAATTCCTCCTATACAGTTTACACTCTTGTAGTGCCTGTGCTTTGCTTTGAGTGTGTATTATATAATCTAATCTTTTTTTCCTGATTGACCCCATTCAAAAGAGTCTACTGAGTCACCAAGCCCATCAGAACAGTTTTAAAAATTTTAAATGAACAGTGACACTTAGTGGCTAGAAATATTCATTACAGTGATCTTATGTAGGAATCTCCATTAACACATCTCATGGTAATAAAGTAAATGATACCAAAATTTAGTCTTCTTGGCAAAGTAATATATAGTATTTGAAGTGTTGTTGGTTTTGCAGCAGCTGTCATTCCATACCAATCCATTTAGTTAAAAAGCAAACAGGTGGCTCACACATATTGTTTTTACTACATAAATTTTTAAATTTTCTTCAGTCCTACTGAAATAAATGGGGCATTTTTGCTGTTGATTTTAATTTACTGGAAAAATATATAACAATACAGTGAAGATGTTATTAATTAAGAACACTGATCAAAGATCTTGCTCTCTTCTTCTATCTATTGACCTGAAATATGAACAAGTACCTTAAGTGAGATAAGTAACTTACACTTATACCTGTGAGACTGAAGAAACAAAATAAAACATAAGATTACTGTGTCCTTATTTAACCCCTTTGCTTTGGTATCATGGCACACAAGAAGTTAAATTATCGTGGGATTTTAAAATATTTACTCCAAGATTAAGAGTTTATTCCTTTAAGGTCTAGGTTAAGTATTCCCTCGATTTTATTGCATTTATAGATTTATTTTTGACCTTTAAGGAAGGTTTTGTGACAATAATTAGTGTTTTATTTTCCTGCAAAATGAAAACATGCTATCTTGCCTGAGGTTAATGTGTTTTTAAGTCTCTTGAGGTGCCGTGTATTGGAAAGCAATTTAGAATATTGTCTTCTGCCAGCTTCACATACAACAGAGAGATGAGTGGAAAATATCTGATTAGTGGGTGTGACAAAATATGGCAAGACAGTTATGGAAATATATGTAAACCATGTTGTTTGACTTACATATTGGTTTTTTAAGTACCAAAACAAATACAATGAAAAAAATTTTTGACAGAACTTAATTAGGGAGTGGGAAGGGGGAGGTGATACAGTAGTCTTTTACAAGTGTAGTGAGAAGTCTTTTTTAAGTAAATCCCGTGTGTAAAAAGCTGACTTTACAAAACAGATAAGTTAGAGTATGATTATGAGGTTTATGGAGGCATTTGCCAAAGCCTCAAAGTAAATCATGTATCCCCCAAAACATCCAAAACAATTATTGTGTTTAGATACTTTTCCAGTTGATTGAATTGAATGATCAATTGACTTAATTCTCCACTCACTGGTTAGTTAGAACTCTTACTTCTGCCTCCTTCCACCCTCCTCCCAATTTTTCCCTCTCTCCCTGGACAGCAGGGGATGCTGCCTGTGCTATCAGGGTATTATGGTTGTACTCTTAACCCTTCCTGTACTGTATTGTAATTATAATACAGTACATATCTGTAATTGTTGTCTCTCACAAATGGCAAATCCCTTGAGGGTTGGGATTGTGTATCCTATTCACTGTGTAGCATCTAGCATAGTGCCTGGTATGTTATAGGTGTTCATTAAATATTTAGTGTTTGTAGGTGCCAGAATGTTGGAATAGAGCTGGAGGGAAGAGGCAAAGTGAAATTCCTTTCCAGTCCCTGAGGGGAAAGGAGACCCCCTATTTGAGGGGCTCTCTTTTGTGCTTGTCCAGGAGGGATGATGAACTTTCAGGCTATTGATGTTTCTTTTTGTTTTTTCTTTTTGTTGTTCAGAGCTTTGAGATATAGGTTTGGAGATCAGCCATCTTATGTAAAAGAGGCCATTCTGTTCCAGAGAGTTTGTAGTTGGAATTTAGTTTTAAATGGTGTGCAGCAGATTATTTAAATAATTCCTCACTTAGATAGACTATAAAGGAGACTGTCTCCTCTCTTGGGAATGTGTAAAACAAAGTAGTATGATGAAAAGAACGTTGTATTGATGAATGGGAGCTTAGGCCCTGTTCTACTACTAATTCTGTATTTAACCTTGACCTTGTCATTTAATCTCTTTGGCCCTCAATTTCTTCTTTTACAAAATGAAAGAATTGAATTGGATGACCTGTAAAGTCCCTTCTGACCTTATATACTAAGCTTGCATTGTTTATTAGAACACAAAACAAAGATGTTGAGTTTGATTTTAATTACCTACAAGATCAAGATAGGGCTGTTTATCGGATGAAACATTGGTCAATAGAATTGCCTAGTCATTTAATCATTCTTTGATTTAACACACATGTTCAGCAAATATATTTTGTTGACCAATGAGATAATATTATTTCCTTCTTCTAGTTCTTTAAACAAAAGAATGTGTTTTTAAAATAACTTTCAAATTGAATTTTATTATAGATTTATATACAATTATAAGAAGTAATATAGAGAGACCCTATGTACGCTTACTCAACAGTAACATCTTGCAAAACTATAGGACAATATCACAACAAGGATATTGACTATCACCATAAGCATCCCTCATGTTACCCTTTTATACCCATACCCAATTCCCTCCTGCCTCCACCCCTTTCTTAAGGATAACTGTAATATGTTCTCCATATCTATAATATTGTCATTTCAAGAACATTATATAAATGGAATCATATAGTATGTAACCTTTTGGAATTGGCTTTTTTCACTCATCACAATTCTCTGGATATTCATCCA
Organism: Cheirogaleus major; assembly: GCA_963574435.1. Classification (NCBI taxonomy): domain Eukaryota; kingdom Metazoa; phylum Chordata; class Mammalia; order Primates; family Cheirogaleidae; genus Cheirogaleus; species Cheirogaleus major. Next base: position 9,704 of record CAUYPO010108919.1, read on the forward strand.
GGTTGTTGCATGTATCGATAGTTCATTCCTTTTTATTGCTGAGTAGTATTCTACAGTATGGGACCATGGTTTGTTTAGCAATTCATACATGGAAAGACATGTGGGTTATTTCTGGTTTTGGGCTATTATGCTTGACTGCTCTAAACATTTGTGTTCAGGGTTTTGTGTGACCACATCTCTGGGATAAATGCCTAGGAGTACAATTGCTGTGTCATATGGTAGTTGCATGTTTAGTTTGAAAAAGAAACTGTCACATTGTATTCCAGAGTGGCTGTATCATTTTACATGCCTACCATCAATATATGAGTGACTCAGTTTCTCTGCATCCTCATCAGTATTTGGTTTTGCCATGCTTTTTTAAATTTTAGTCATCTGGTAGGTGTGTAGTGGTATCTCATGGTTTTAATTTGCATTTAACTAATGATGTTGAACATCTTTTCATGTATTTCTTTACTACCTGTATATCTTTGGGGAAATGTCTCTTTATGCCTTTTTTCCCTCTTTTCTACTTGATTTATTTTTTTTTAATTGCTGAGGTTCTAGAGTTCTTTATATATTCTATATACTACTCCTTTGTTGGGTATGTGGTTTGCAAATATTTTCCTCCCAGTCTGTGATTTGTGTATTTATCTTCTTAACAAGGTCTTTCACAGAGCAAAATTTTTTAATTTTGATGAAGTCCAGTTTATCAGTTTTTTCCTTTCTGTATTGTGCTTTTGGTGTCAAATCTTAGAACATTTTTGCCTAGCCCTATATCCTGAAGATTTTCTCTCTCTTTTTTTTCTAAAAGTTATACTATTTTATGTTTTCTTTTAAACTCTCTGATCCATTTTGAGTTAATTTTTATATAAAATGTGAGACATGACACTTAGGTTGAAGTTTATTTTATTGCTTATACACTATACGGTAATATATAGCATTTGAAGTGTTGTTGGTTTTGCAGCAGCTGTCATTCCATACCAATCCATTTAGTTAAAAAGCAAACAGGTGGCTCACACATATTGTTTTTACTACATAAATTTTTAAATTTTCTTCAGTCCTACTAAAATAAATGGGACATTTTTGTTGTTGATTTTGATTTACTAAGAAAATATATAACAATACAGTGAAGATGTTATTAATTAAGAACACTGTTCAAAGTGCTTGCTTTCTTCTAAGATACTATTCCAGCACTATTTGTTGAAAGGCTGCCTTTCTTCCACTGAATTGCCTTTGTACTTGTCAAAATCATTTGGCATGTTTGTAAGGCCCTATTTCTGTGTTTTCAGTTCTGTCTCATATATCTATGTGTCTAAAGACTAATACAACTTAGTCTTGATTACTGTAGCTATATAGTAATACGTTCTGAAATCAGGTAGACTGATTCTTCTTACTTCATTTTTCTTTTCAAAATTGTTTTAGCTGTTCTAGTTCTTTGCTTTTTCATATAAATTTTAGAATAATCTTGTGTATATCTAAAAATGCTTACTGGGATCTGATAGGAATTACACTAAACTTGTATATCAATTTGGAGAGAATTAACATCTTTAAAATATGATTCATGAACATGGTGGTTTTATTTATTTTTATTTTTGGTCCTATCTTTGGTTTTGGCGTTAGTGTAATACTAGCTTCATAAAATGAAATGAGACATGTTCCTTCTTTTTCTATTTTTTGTAAGAGATTGTGTAGAATTGATATTAATTCTTCTTCAAATATTTAATAGAATTCTCCAGTGAAACTATCTGGGCCTCGAGATTTCTTTTTTAAAAAATAAAAATTCAATTTATTTCATAGTTACAGGAATTTTCAAATTATGATTTCCATATTGGGTGAGTTGTAGCGATTTTTTTTTTTGGGGAATTAGTTCATTTCATATAAGTTGTCAGATTTATGTTTGTAGAGTTGTTCATAGTATTTCTTTATTATCCTTTTGATGTCTACAGGGTCTGTAGTGAAATCTCCTGTTTTATTCCTGATATTGGTAATTTGTGTCTTCTCTTTTTTTTTATTATCAATATTACCTGAGGTTTGTAATTTCACTGATCTTTCCAAAGAATGACTTCTTCTTCTTTTTTTTTTATTATTTTTCTCTCATGTTTTTCTGGTCAATTTTATTGATTTCAACTCTTGATTCTTCCTTCCTTCTGCTTTCTTTGAGTTTATTTTACTCTTCTTTTTCTAGTTTCTTATGGTGGAAGCTTAGATGATTGATTTGAGATTTTTTTTCTCTTTTCTAATATATATATTCAGAGCTACAAATTCTCCTTTTAGCATCATTTAGCTGTGTCCAACAAACTTTCATATGTTGTATTTTCATTTTTATTCATTTTCATATATTTAAAAAAAGTTCCCTTGAGATTTACTCTTTGACCTATGAATTACATAGAGGTGTATTTAGTTTCCAAGTTTTTAGAGATTTTCCTGTTATTCTTCTCTTTTTGACTTCTAGTTTGGTCTAGTTTTGTCAGCGAACACATTCTGCATGATTTTATTTCCTTTAAATTGTTGAGGTTTGTTTTATAGCCCAGTAGATAGTGTCTCTTAGTATACATGTTTCTTGAGCATTTGAAAAAAATGTGTATTCTGCTCCTCTTGGGCAGAGTATTCCATAAATGTTAATTAGATTCTGTTGGGTGATGGTGGTGTTGAATTCTATAGAATAAAATTCTGTTTATTCTATCAAGTTTTCAGATAGGGTGTTGGAGTCTCTAACTATAATTGTGTATTTGTCTGTTTCTCTTTTCAGCTATTTGGTGCATTACTATGTATGGTTGCTATGTCTTCTTGGTCAATTGACCCTTTTAGCATGTCTTTCCATGTTTTATAATCTCTCTCTCTAACACTGGTAATTTCCCTTGTTCTGAAATCTACCCCTTTACCTGATATTAATATAGCCATTCATGTTTTCCTTGGATTAGCATTTGTATGATCTATTTTTCCATTCTTTTGCTTTCAGTGTACCTATATTGTTTTATTCAAAGTACTTTTCTTATAGACAGCATACAATTGGGTCATGTTTTTAAATCTACTCTCTAATTCTCTTTTAGTTGGTATATTTACTGTTTACATTTGATTATTAGTGTTAGGACTTAAATTTACCCTTTATTTTTTGTTTTATGTTTGTTCTCTCTTTTTTTCATTTCTCTGTTTTCTTTTTCTTGCCTTCCAGTGGATTACTTGAACAATTTTTAGAATTCTATTTTGGTTTATTTATAGTGTTTTTTAGTGTATCCTTATGCATAGCTTTTAAAAACAATGGTTCCTCTAAGTATTGCATCATATATAGCTTATCACAATCTACTGGTGTCATTATTTTACTGGTTTGTGAAGAGTATATAAATGTTACCTCCCTTTATGTCCCTTTTCTTTCCTTTGCTTATAATTGTCATAAATATTTCCTCTATGTACATTTAGAATGTTAGTCATATAATTTTTGCTTCAACTATCATAATTTAGAAAACTCAACAGGTGAAGGAAAGCCCATTGTATTATAGATTTTTGTAACTGCATTCTTTTTTCATTTCTGTTGTTCAGTATTCCTTCTCTTAACATTTCTCTTTAGAGAACTTTTTTTTTTAACTATTTTTTTGGGGTAGATCTACTTTTGAAAAATTCTCTTAGAATCTCAGAATGTCTTGTTTTCCCCTCAATTCCTGAGGGATAATTTCATTGCATATAGGGTTTTGAGTTGAAAGTTCTCTTCTTTGAACACTTAAAAAATACTGTGCCAATTCTTTCTGGCCTCTGTGATTTCTGATGAGAAACTCACTGTCATTCAAATTGTTTTCCCCTACAGGCAAGGTGCCATGGCTGCTTTCAAGATCTTTTCTTTGTGTTTAGTTTTCAGAATTTTAATTATGGTATGTCTTGGTGTGTATTTCTTTATTATTTTGTTTGGGGTTCACTCAACTTCATGAATCTGTAGTCTTTGTTTGGAGTTCACTCAACTTCATGAATCTGTAAGCTTATGTCTCTTGCTAAATTTGGAAAGTGTTCAGCCGTTATTTCTTCAAGTACTTTTTCATCCTTGCCCTCATTCTTCTCTCCTTCTAGGATTTCAGTGACGCAAATGTTAGATCTTTTGTTATACTCCCACAAGTTCCTGCAGCATGTTTTTTTTTTCCATTCTATTTTCTCTATGTTGCTTATATTGAGTAATTTTTATTATTCCATCTTTTAGTTTGCCATTTCTTTCCTCTGTCTCCATTCTGCTGTTGAACTTATCCACTGAGCTTTGTTATTTCAGTTATTGTATTTTTCAGTTCTAAAATTTCCATTTGGTTTGTCTTTATATCCTTTCTTTCTTGGCTGGGACATTGTCTTTCTTTGCTAATGCTTTCTAGTTTTTTCATTTGTTTCAGGAATGTTTGTAATTACTCACTGAAACATTTTTATGATGGCTGCTTTAAAATATTTGTTAGGTAATTCTGGCACCTCTCTCATCTTTTGTTGACATCTATTATCTTTTTTCATTTAGTTAGAGATCTTCCTAGTTTTTAGTGTGATGAGTGATTTTTTACTGAAATCTAGACCTTTTCATATTATGTTATGAGACTCTTAATCTTATTTAAACCTTCCCTTTTGGTTGACTTTCTCTGACATTACTCTGGCAGGGGAAGGAGGTGGGTGCCAGCTTGTTAATGTCAGGGGGAATAGAAGTCTAGGTCTCCAATTGGCCTTGTTGACATCAGTGTGAGGGACTCCTCCTTACTGCTGGGTGGAGGTGGGAATTCTGGCTCCTCAGATGGTCTCCACTGACACTGTGTTGGGAGTGGCTTCATTACTGCCAAGTGATGGTGAAAGTCCTAACTCTTCACTGGACCTCCTCTAACAGTACCCCGGTGAGGTGGGGAGGGTGCCTTATTAGTGTTGGGTGGGAGTGGATGTTGTGGCTCCTTATGTGGTTTCCACACACACTGCAGGGAGAGGGGAGGTCATGTTACTGGCCAGAGGGATAAAAGTCTTGGTTCCCTAATTGGCCTTCTTTGATACCACTCTGCTGAGGGTTTTGGAGCACCTCACTGCTGTCTCATGAAGGTGGAAGTCTAGGCTTGCCTCTTGGCTTTTGTTAGCATGGATGGGAGTGGAGCCATATTTTTGTCTGGGGTGTTTGGCTGGAATAGAGAAGTTCTTGTCTAAAAGTTTTCTGTCTCACTAGCCTGCCTTTTTCCTGGTCCTTTGGCTAGAGAGAGCTAGCTTTTGTTGGGGCTTTGTTGTCTATGCCTATTGGTATTCCCATGTTTCTGGCTTCCTCAGTTTCTAGTCTGGTATATATGAAGCAAAAAGAAAATCCAAGGAACTCACCACCATACCATCCCTTGGGTTTTGATGTTCCTAGCCAGTGTGTCTTATCTCCACCTTTTAGAATCTTCCTTTGTTTGCTTTATATAGAATGTCCAGGGGTTTTAGTTGTAGTAAGCAGGAGGAATAAGGAAAAGTACATTTACTCCATCTTCCTGAAATAATGTGTCTTTTAATGTTTCAAAATAGAAAAGATTTTATTTGCTGCTGAGGTTAAGAGTTTTTGTGGACAAGAATGGGGTAGTTGTGGGGAGGGAGAAGAGAAAGGAGAGGAAAGGCAAACAGATTTTGCCACTCCTAAAGAAAAAAAAAAATCTGAGTCCTGATTGAATATTTGTTCATTCATTCATCATTCAGCAAACATTTACAATTTAACACTGTATGCCTAGCAATACAATAATGATCATTAAGACTATTTTTACCTATTAGGAGCTCAAAATCTAGTCTACTAAAGGATAACACCCACATAAGCAAATAATTATAACATAATAAGTGAACTGAGTCCTAAAGGATGAGAAGTTCTCTAGGTTAACTAGAAGAAGATAATTGAGGCAAAAGAAATGGCTTGTTAAAAGGCATACAATCTTTGTGGGCCTAGAAGAATGGCAAGCATTGGTGTGAAAAGAGTAAGGGGTTCATATGAGTGAATGGTGGGAGATTAGGCTGAGGATGTTGGTTAGGGCCAGATTGTTGAGGGTTTTAGTATGTTATGTCATGCTAAGAATGTTTTTCACTTTCTGTAGGCAATGGAGAATAATCTTTAACCCATTTCAATGAACATTTAAAAATAATGATTTTTGTTATGTTTGCATCTCTATATGTATCCTTTAATATGTTTTTACATGTGATGGATGTAAGACTTGCCCCTCTGCCTTTATCTGTCTTTTCCTTTCTAGCTTTTCCCATATGATTGTGGTTAGAAATGGGAGAGAGAAAGGTTTGCTTAAACATCTAGAGTTACTAGATAGAAATGTGTAAACGTAACAGATGCACAAGTGCAGCTCAGGATGAAGCTATTGTTTCAAATCTGTTCTCACAGACAGTTCCATTTTCACTAGTTGTGAGTGTGTGTGTTTAAATATGGTAGCACCCAGTTAATCCTAATGGTCACCTCACAATTCCTTTAGCCCCCAGTCATTTCAACCTACTTATCAACAGTGTTTTTTCATAGAATTTGCTAAAATTGTACACTTAAGGTACTATATTAATTTTAGGAAATGAAAAACCCGTATTTTTTCCAAGACATGGAAATGTATGATTGTAGCTCATTATATCAAAATAGATAAAATATTTTTTATTATGCTGACCAATAACGTTAATTTTTCATCGTTTTCTTCTTCATCATCTACATCTATGGTTATTCTCTCTCCTAGTCTTCAGTATTAGTATCTGCAAACTCTGTCTTCTGGAATAACATATATTCAAACCTTATGATATCCCTAATGTATCGGTATATTTTTAAAAAGCCCATATACAATAACACTTTATTTTTATGCTGTCTAAATCTTTTATTTAAAGACATCTGGTATGTTTGGCTCAGCGGACAAAATATGACAGTGCTGAAAAGTAGTATTAGCAATTCTTATGACTTTCTACATATTTTAAGATGTTTATGGCAGAAATTGCATACTTTGGTGGATAGAGTAGCAGACTAAGAAAAATTTATCACTGATATGCTATTGCTTACTTATTTGTGACCTCGAGAAAGCCAGTAGCCTTTTCTATGATTCTGATTTCTAACCATAATTTTATAGTTATAAAAGATGAAGAAATTGCCCCACATATCTGCATATTAGGAATACTAAGATTTTAAACATTGTTCTTTGGCTTTTAAATATAGCATAATATATTGCTCTTGTTAGTGTTTCAAAGTGGTTCGTTTGAATTCAGTTTCATGCAATAATTAAAAACATGTCCTCTAAATGAGCAATAGTAACTTTTTGGTTTAAACTTCTATATGAATTATAACTGAACATATAATATTTAACTGAACTTCCATATGTTATAAAAATTCTTTAAATATTAAAATATTTTAGATATTAAAATTGAATTACTATTAATCTAAATTTTAAAAATTTTCATAAAATTTAATTTATGTTTTTCTGCTTATAGTTTTAATTCAGGGACATTAGTTGACTAAATACTATCTCTGTAACAAGACCATGATAAATACTGTTATCATATTAGATGTGTATAAGCACCAGTTCACAGTTTGGTATTTCAGCTTGTGTGCACTGTCCTCTGCTGGATGGAAAACATCATCCTGGTTCAAATGATCAGTACCTTGCTAACTTAGTGATTTACTTTGCTTAAACTTCAAAAATATTTCTGTTACGTTTGCTGAGTGTAGTTGAAGAAATGCGTACTCACAAGCCAGATTCACTCAGATGTGAATGATTCTGGTAAGCTTCTTTTTTTTTTGAGACAGAGTCTCACTCTGTTGCCCAGGCTAGAGTGAGTGCCGTGGCGTCAGCCTAGCTCACAGCAACCTCAAACTCCTGGGCTCAAGCTTCTGCCTCAGCCTCCCGAGTAGCTGGGACTACAGGCATGTGCCACCATGCCCGGCTAATTTTTTCTATATATTTTTAGTTGGCCAATTAATTTCTTTCTATTTTTAGTAGAGATGGGGTCTCACTCTTGATCAGGCTGGTTTCGAACTCCTGACCTTGAGCGATCCGCCTGCCTCGGCCTCCCAGAGTGCTAGGATTACAGGCATGAGCCACTGCGCCCGGCCTCCTTTAGTGATCCTTCTTTACCACTTCATCCTCCACCTGCTCTCCCGATCTGGAAACGTCTGACCAGACTTGTGTAGTAGGGACACTAGATGGGATGCCCAGCATTTGTGGATTACCATCCTGAAACGCCTTGCTTTCTATCCTGCTGCTTGTATTTTTCATTTCTACCCACCCTTCAGTTATGAGCTACATAATTCTTTCGAGAATGATGCAGGTCTGGTTATTCCCGGTCCCAATCTTATCATTGCTTCCTAGTTATTGCTTCAACTTCTCATTCATTGTTGGTGGAATTTAAAACTCCCAGGTAATACCAAACCTATTTGACTCAGCATCTAGGGGTCCTCTTTCTGATGGTTGCCCACAGGTCACTTGTGGACACTGAAGCACTCAGTTAAAAGGGCAGCTGAGTAAAGAGGCAGAGTTTGTCTGTCAGATGCACCCAAGGTGCTGTCCCCTGAGCAAGGCCTTCTCCCTGCTCCACCAACAAAGGCCTGATTTGTAACTTGGGAATGTCCTGTGCCCCATACTCACCTTGCCAATAAAATGGGCCCCATCACCTGCCCTCTGACCACTATCTTATAAAAAACCTATCCCTGAACTGACTCCCCCACCTCCATCCAAGCCTTACCACTAGTCTCTGTTGGTTTTGGCCTCTACAGGGTCAACCTTAAACATGTTCCACAACTGCCCTGATCCTACCTGAATGGGTTCTTGTTAACCTGACTGAACAGGGCTCTTTCCCCCAAAAATACATTTTTAGGAATTGACTGAAAACAATTAATTGGTGGCAAGCTTTCACATGGCTTGAAATTAGGAGAATCTGAAGTGGGAAAACCCTGACTAAACTGTCAAACTTACATATTGGGAATGTACTACAGGCAAAGTGCTGTGTCAGATATTATGGAGATTCAGAAAGTGGGAGATGTGGTTCATCTTCATCTCATTTGGGAGATAAAAGAGAACATAAGAAATTAACAGCATAAATCATATGTGATAATTTAATATGACAAAACAAGAAAGCACATGGCTGATTGCCAATGAATGATAAGAATAATAACTTCTACACAAGTTCTAGAAGGACCAAATCACTGTGAATTTTTGGCTCAGGAAACTTGCTAGAGGAGAAGAAAAATTTATTTTTTATTTATTTATTTTTTGAGACAGAGTCTCACTCTGTTCCCTGGGCTAGAGTGCCATGGCGTCAGCGTAGCTCACAGCAACCTCAAACTCCTGGGCTCGAGTGATCCTTCTGCCTCAGCCTCCCAAGTAGCTGGGACTACAGGCATGAGCCACCATGCTCGGCTAATTTTTATATATATATATATATATATATATATATTTTTTTTTTAGTTGGCCAATTAATTTCTTTCTATTTTTAGTAGAGACGGGGTCTCGCTCTTGTTCAGGCTGGTTTTGAACTCCTGACCTTGAGCAATCCACCTGCCTAGGCCTCCCAGAGTGCTAGGATTACAGGAGTGAGCCACCATGCCTGGCCCCATTTTATCTTTGTGCAATTATGTACTCTATCCTTATGTATCAAATAGTTTCAATACTTCCTGGGATTTAATGCAGCCAGATTGCCTGGGCTTGAATATCAACTTTATCATTTACTAGACATACAGCCTTGTCTAAGGTATTTCTCCGTGCTTCATTTTCCTCTCCTACTGATTTGCTAAAAAAAAAAAAGGGGAGGGGTGAAAAACATATATCACCTCTTATTATAAGTCTTAATGAGTTATAACATGTAAATTACTTAAACTAGTGTCCAGCTATTAGCTGTCATTTCAAATGTTCAGTTGTGAAAACCAGTGATAGACAAATCTTCTGATATCTATAAACTAGCTCAAATGAACAATGTTTTAGTGTTACACTGATATGAATTTCCTTTAAAGAGTATAGTGCAGATCTTGACAACACATTGCAGAAAGAGTTTTCAGTATGCTTTTTTTTTTTGGAGAGTCTTGCTCTGTTGCCCTGGCTAGAGTGCTGTGGCGTCAGTCTAGCTCACAGCAACCTCAAACTCCTAGGCTTAAGCAATCCTTCTGTCTCAGCCTCCTGAGTAGCTGGGACTACAGGTATGCGCCACCATGCCCAGCTAATTTTTTTCTGTATATGTTTTTGGTTGTCCAGCTAATTTCTATTTTTAGTAGAGACGGGGGTCGCACTCTTGCTCAGGTTGGTCTTGAACTCCTGACCTCGAGCCATACTCCAATCCTCCCGCCTCGGCCTCCCAGAGTGCTAGGATTACAGGCGTGAGCCACCGAGTCTGGCCTTTCAGTATGAATTCAATTAGTAAATTCTATTTCAAATCTTGGCTTTTACCCTCCATGCCAAGAGCCCCTTATTTAAGATAGGTTTCTCTCTCATTCTCTAACTTGGCACACCCTGTTAGTTTCCTTCCGGGCACTTATTTTAAGTTTAATTATTTTATTTGTTTTCCCCACTGGATCTATGAGAGAGGGACCTCTAATACATGCCTACACATAGTAGGCACTCAAATGTATCCTGCATGAACAATGTAGACATTTGAAAGTGTGTTTATCCCATACCAGATAAAAAGTAAGTAACTGCTACAGGTTCCTATTTTAAAGTAATAGCCCAATTAGGCATTTAGTCTCATTTGAAAATACATATAATTTATTAAAAATATCATATGGTGGTATTTTCTATAAATTATTCTTAAACACATTAAAAGATGTGATAATAGATATGATTCTCAAACCATTTATAGCCACCCTTCCCCATGATTACAAGAGATAAAAGCATACAACATATTGTAGGTTTATTTTTATTCAAAAAGTTACTGTCTCAAGACATAAATACAAATCAGAAAACAGTACAATTAGGACAATAGAATGTGGAGGACAACAGGTTAGAGTAATATATAAAACATTTTTAGCTGGTTGAAAACAAAGCTGTAAGAACTGCTTTCACAAAGAAGTACTCCTTTCAAGAGTGAGAAAAAAATCAACTTAGGTTTAAAATCATATATACAGTCCTCTCAGCAGTTCTAGTAAATGCAGTGGTGTGTAAAACAACATAGGCAATACTTTTGCACATAACAATATTTGTTGATGGAAAATCTGTTAGACAAGTCTGGTTTCATTTGTTATTAACCATGATTTAATAAAATAATTGTTTTTTATCATGATCTTTTAGCTAACCTATGGTTTTTGGCTACCACAGCCCAATGCTTGTTGATTCTGAATCTAAAAACTGAAAGCCTTTTGGTATTCACCCATCTGAAGATATTCTTGTATTGCAAGCATATTAAGGCATGGAATGATTAAAATAATATACCTCAAGAACTGAGAGACGACTGACAAAAGATAGATACACATGTAATATAAGTTAATATTTTGTTTTAAACGATGTCTAGCTGCCTAAGCCTCGCAAAATGAGTTGATGTCAAAATGGCAAGTAGCCACTTTCTGTTTTAAACTAATTTATTTGTGAAAGGACATAAAATGAAGTTTAAAGCTTAGCTTTCAAAGAATATTATGGGTTATGAATTCTATTATCCCATCTAATTTACATACAGAGGAAATGTACTGTAACCTGTTAGAAGTATCTTTAACCTGAAGACTGCTTGCAAAGACAGATAGATAAAACAATATAAAATACAAATTTAAAAATCATTTTAAAGCATGAACACTCATGCTTTTCTATTTTTAAACATTGTTAAACTTTCAATATAGTTCTGAAACCTCATAATTTTAAGTTGGAATTTAAAAGTAAGAAAAAACTAAACAAACTGCGCAATTATAAAATCAGCACCAATTTATATATATATATAATTTTATTTAAAATTTAGATCCCTATTCCCACACTCTAATAAGCTGTATAATTTTTGTTTAGAATTTTTCTGCAAACATACTACAATAAGCTTCTTTTATTTGGAGACAAAATACAGTGGCACTACTGGAAGGAATATCACAACATTACATTTTTACCTTAAAGGACAAGCAAACTTTCAGGGTTGATAATGGGATAAGCATGTTTGAGACGGGTTACCTTCTGGCAGTTCACTGCATCTGGATATTTCTGAAAAGTATAGAGAAGCTCTTGGATTTTAAAAATATCTTAAAATACCTTTAGATGAAAAAATTGTAAAAGTTCTGCTTATAAGTTTACTTTTCTCCACAATTACAATATTTAAAACAAAGTTTTGTTGATTGATGTTTTAAGCATTTAAATTTAGAATGCTAAAAACAATTCTATCCTACAATTTCAGGGTGGGGAGATAAATTCATCCGTAACGTTTCTTAGATGTAAACAGAAATCCAGCAGAGGCCATCATTATTTAGTACAACCAGTAAATAAATGTGAGAGAATTCATATCTGTACCAAAATGCCTCTTCAGATTGTTACTTT
>CAUYPO010108926.1:0-10160 GCA_963574435.1 Cheirogaleus major
ACAGACACACACACACAGACACATGCACACACACGCACAGACACACGCACACACACGCACAGACACGCGCATACACACGCACACACACGCACAGACACACAGAAGTACAGACACACGCACACACACCTACAGACACACGCATACACACGCACACACACGCACAGACACAGGCACACACACGCACAGACACACGCACACACACGCATACACACGCACAGACACACGCACACACAGACACAGACACATGCATACACATGCACAGACACACACACACGCACAGACACACACACACAGACACACGCACACACAGACACACGCACACACACGCACAGACACAGGCACACACACGCACAGACACACGCACAGACACGCACGCACACGCACAGACACACGCATACACACACAGACACACACACGCACAGACACACGCACACACAGGCACAGACACATGCATACACACGCACAGACACACGCACCCACACGCACAGACAGGCGCATACACACACAGACACACACACGCACAGACACACGCACACACACGCACAGACACGCACGCACACGCAGAGACACACGCACACACACGCACAGACACATGCACACACACGCACAGACACACACACACACACGCACAGACACGCACGCACACGCAGAGACACACGCACACACACGCATAGACACATGCACACACACGCACAGACACGCGCATACACATGCACACACACGCACAGACACATGCACACACACACAGACACACGCACACACACGCACAGACACACGCACACACGCACTGACACACACGCACAGACACACGCATGCACACGCACAGACACGCGCACACACATGCACAGACACGCGCACACACGCACACACACGCACACACGCACACACACGCACACTCGCACACATGTACAGATACATGCATACACACGCACAGACCCATGCAAACACATGCACAGACACGCACACACGCACAGACACACGCACACACACATAGACACACACCCACAGACACATGCACACACACGCACAGACACACGCACACACACGCACAGACACACGCACACACACGCACAGACACGTACGCACAGACACATGCACACACGCGCACAGACACACACGCACAGACTCACACACGCACAGACACGCACACACATGCACAGACACACGCACACACAGACACACGCACACACACGCACACGCTCAGACACACAGACACACGCACACACACGCACACGCACCGACACACAGACACACGCACACACTCACAGACACACACGCACAGACACACGCACACACACGCACAGAGCAAGATGTCGAGCAGGTAACATTTTATGTAGCTCAGGCTTAGAATTCAAACCTATTCTTCCAGAACAGATTTTTTTCCTCCCTCAATAATTATTAAAGCAGTTTGTTAGAATGTACTGTTTATTTCCAATGTCCATGCTCCACTTCCAGCCTGAAATATTTAAAACCACTTCGGTACCGCGCTCACCAGCCACGAAACCTTGCCCACAGCCGGCACTCACAGTCCGCACGATAGTCTGTGCTGTGCGTTGACGACGCATCCGTTTCGCTCTTGTGTGATGAGGAAAGCTTTAACGCACTGAAAGCTTGTTTGACTTTACAGGCAGCTTTAGGAAAATAACTATAATAACTCCTACTAAAGACTTGTTAAAAGGTCACAGATTCGTAGTGACTTATTAGCTGAACGTACACACTGCAACTGCAGAGATAAAAGCTGTAAAAGTAAAAGCTTTTGGCTGTCGACTAAAGTCGACACTCGGCTGTGTGCGTTCATCTGTGGCTGTCAACTATAGTCGACGCTCGTACTGAAGTGGTTAAAGACTAAAACTAGACATCCAACTACCATACAACTCAGCAATTTCTCTCCTGGGCATTTATTTCTAAGAAACGGAGACTTATTTTTACACAAAAACCCATACATGAATACTATGTCAGCTTTATTCATAACATCCCCAAACTGAAAACAACCTAGACATCCTTCAGTAAGTGAATGGTTAAATTAACTGTGTGTGGTACATCCATATCTACTACTTAGCAATAAAAAGGAATGAACTATTGATACACAAAACAACTTGGATGAATCTTCAGAGAATTATAGTGAGTAGCCAATCCCAAAGGTCATATACTATATGATTCCATTTATAAAACATTCTTGAAAAGGCAAAATTATAGAAATGGAGAACAGATTATTGATTGCCAGGTGTTAAAATGGGATGGAGGAGGCAGAGAAATGGGTGTGGCTACAAAGAGCAACCTGAGGTGTCCTTGTGGTGATGGAAATGTCCTATATCTTGACTGTGTCAATGTCAATATCCTGGTTGTGATACTGAATTACAGTTTTGCAAGACTTTACCATTAGGAGAAACTGAGTAAAGAGTACTCTGGTTCTTTCAGTATTGTTTCTTTTGCTGAAAATCACTTTGAGGTTTATGAGGATACTCAGGCAGATTTAGGAAGAGTGTAGCATGACACTGAAGGCATTAATCAATCGGGAGTCTTAAAAATATTTTTTAAAGTATCAATGAGGACTATGTGACTATTAGTTGTCACATTTGAAGGTGGAAGTGAGACATTGGAGAGAATCCGGAGGAAGTAATCAAAATGATGCTTAACTTTGATGAATGACATGATGTAGAGAAGCGTTAAGAACTCAGACCATCTGACCTCGCTTGTGTGACTGATCATTTCAATTATTTGGACAGTTGTATAATGGGACGGACACGTTGGTCATTTAGCCTCTACACCACTTACCTCGGTCTCGTCCATCAAGTCCAGCTCAATTTCTGCCTTGTCTATGAAGTGCTTCTTGACCAGCTCAATCCCTACTCATCTCTGCTTTCTAGGAATTGACAGATTTTGATAGAGATTACTTTCAAACAAGATAACTTCAAAGATACATCTAGCCTAGTGTTTCCTGAAGAAAGCTATTTTACCAGTGGATAATCCTTGAATTGGATTCCTGTGAAACTCATTTATAGATAGTGAGATTGAATGCTTTCTTGGTTACTTGCTTCTTGGCTCTCTAAACTCAGTTAATTAATGGGCTGGCATGTAATTCCACACAGTGACATTTGATTGTTTACTTGCCACTTGTTTCCCTCAAGAGGACAATAATCCTCTTGTTGAGTACCCTGGGTGACTATGGTATGTACTCAATCAATATTTATTAACTGAATGGACCCAATACTAAATGGGACCTAATGGACCCATTTCCACAAAAGATAGAACTCTGACAGATGATCTTAGCTACAGTAGAAGAGAATTAGGTTGACCTCAGTGAGAAAACTGGGATGGCAAACCCTTAAACACAAAACATGAGTGAAAGCCATAGAATCTTCAATGCTGGCCTTTTCTTGGATACCAGAGAGCCATCTGTCCAATGGATGTGTGGTCCTATCTATGAGAAGATGACCAGCTCGCTTTGGCCTGCTGAGCTTGTCTGGTTGTCTATTCTAGATTTACGCGTTTCTTGGATTGATTTTCTAAGAAAAAGAAAGCTGTATTCCTTCTCCCATTTAAATTTCAGCTACTGTGAAATTGGCCATGACCATCTTGTGCAAGTAAAACCACGTAGATAGTAGACTCTGGAATGATACTGGCCTTTATTTGGCAAATGTGTTCCTATTCCTAATGTGTTTTGTAACTCATGCATGATGTCTGGGTAGATTCGAATGAAACCATATTTATTATGTCCTCTGTTCTTTCAAGCTGCAAAACAGATTACTGTGTTGTTATGCAGATGTGCTGTGGGTAGAATGCCAACTTGTAGGAGCCTGAGAAGCCCCACCCACTTTCCCCGAGACAGTGTGAGAAGTGTGACTGACATTCAAAGGAGGGTTTCTTGGATCTCTTGAATTGGGTTTTGCATATGCTGCACCCACCCGATTGCTTTGGTAAGATGCTGCTAGGCCGGTCCATATGAAAATTCATGGCATGTCATTAATTTCACAGGGAAACGAACCTTAAAGTCCGCCATGCACTATCAGTTACCTCAGAACTTGGAGCCGATATTAGCAGACTTGCAAGGTTTGATGGTAAGTGTTTTAAACAGACAAACAAACAAAAAAAATCTCAAAACCAAAAAGCGATGTAACAAACTAATTATCTGAGATCCAATTTATGTTTCTTTTTATTTGGTGGAAGGACATAAAATTCTCCAGGCATCAGAGCCTGTAATCTCTTCTCACGCTAAAGAGTAAAAATATTTACCAAGAGGAGGACGGCTTTATCAGTTCGTCATTCATTTCATCCTGATTTCCTCTTCTCTAGAGCTCATTCCCTTCAATCCCATAATGCCCTCCACTTGCCTGACCTTGGTCTCCCTGGACCCCTATGCAGACTTGCTGAGGTGGAATACAGCCCACACTTTTATTTCTAGCTCTAGATCTAACCACCCAACCATTTTCTGGATCTTTAACAACGACTAAATAAATACTAGACTGCAAACTTCATGAAGACAGTCATCCTGCCTCATGTATTGCTGTACCTCACATAGTGCCTGGTTGGCATAATGTCTTGAGGATGATAGGTGTTCAGGAAGAATGTTCTGATTTATTAATCAGTTGGTCATCTGCTGCCCTTTATTTTAGACCATGGTTTTATCATCTCCATCTTCACACCATTCAACCCAGTCCCCTGCTGCTCAGCATGGCTTCCCCTGCCTGTTCTTTTCTGTTAAAGTTATACTGCTTAAGTATTCATGGAATGACCTCTAGATATTGTCCATTCTAGTGATATATGCATTTTATGATTAAGATACCACAGAGAAACGCAATCCTTCAAGAGTCAAAGGGAAGAGGATGACAGAATTTTAGGTGCCGTGACAGGTGGTAGGGAGACTCTTTGAGGCCATCCGGCCACTTTTTGATGGTGTCTTGTTTTACCCACTTGTAAGTCTGGCCCTGAATGTTAATATTTCCATACATATTGGCTTTATTTATTAATAAATCTTTTTGAGTTTGAGACTATCTTCTAAAACGTTTTTTGGGGGGGTCCACTACAGGAAAATGTGGACAAGGGTCTTAGCATGATCCCACGGGTTAAAGTACAGTCGAGTTTATATCGTAAAATTTCTCCACTGTATATCTAAGAGCTTATGTTGCCTGTGCTTTGTGTTTCCTTGTAAACTCTGTCTGGATTCTGTTAATATTTTAATCTCAAATGAGTAATATTGTAACAAATGTTTATAGAAAAAAATATTCTTTTAAATTGAGATTTAAGTGAGGGGAATAGCCAGGGAACTGAATGGTCTAAGAAATATTTTGATTAGTATAAAACAAATTACATGTTTTCTACTAAGTAATTTTTTCAATGAAATTTTACTGTTATGTGAATCCAAGAAAAGTAAATTGTGTTCATAGATCAAAATACTTGCTTAAAATATCTCACTGAATATTTATGTACTCCTAAAAGGGCAACCTAAATATAATTTACTATTACTCATTTCTTTCCTTGCATAATTGTACTTTCATACCTCTGTCAATCTATGAGGAGTAGAAATTCATGATTTTTAGTGTTCTTAACTTCCAGAAAGCAGAAAATTATTGTTACAATTATTTAGTTCCCTTTTTTTCATAAATGTTGGCCCAGATGGCCTACACTATAATTAAGTTACAAACAACCTTGAAATCTTAGTGGCATAAACACAGTAAAGGTTTCTTTATTTATTTTTATTTAGTTTTTGTTCATGTCACATTCTGACACGGGTTGAGTGGCCTTCTCCTTCTTGTAACCATGGTACCCGGACTGAGATTTGCACAGATAGAACAGGATAAAGGTGAGATGGAAGAGACATGCTGGCTTTTAACTGCCTCTTCCTCTCATATTTCACTGGCTAGCATGATTCATCTGGCCCTGGATTAACTGCAAGGGAGGCTGGAAAATAGAAAATATGAATATTTGTTGAATTCTAACTGTCTCTACCGCTCCCTCCAAGAATTGTGACCATGTAAGTCAATGACAGGATATGTACTTATTATACTAGATGTGACCTGAATTTGCTTCACACAGAATAGGCAACTCACCAAATCCCCAAAGTACAACTGTTTTCCCAAATAAGGGCAAGACAGACCTCTCTTTTCTATTATGTATACTTAAACTGTGGTCACTTTTCAAAAAACATGTGATGCCAAATTCGTGAGGCTGGTACACTTCTGGGCTAAAAGCCGGGTTTCTGCCAAATTTACTTTCTCATTCTTAAATCTTGGGTTGCATTTTAATCTACCTTAAAGTTCAAGGCAACATGGTGTTTTATGGGTTTATCCTTATTAAAATGTGATTTCTTGTTTCCAAGAAAGCATCTGAAGAATGAATAGATGGATTATGGGGAAATAAATTAGATACAATCAACAAATTAGATTTCCCCAGTTAGCAAAATTTGAAGCCCCACAGGGTGACGCAAGATGTGGTATAGAAAAGTCTTTGAAAGAGTTAGGACAATTAACAGACTAAATCCTTCCCACAATTGCCCTTGCTTTCCTGTAGCCTCCAATTGTTTCTCCATCCATTTCTTTTCAAGCTGTAGTTTGCACATTTCGACTTCAACCTCTCTGCCTCTCACATGCACATTGACACATCATACACTAGCCACACGTAGTTCTCTGGCTGCCCTATTTCACCATTCTCCTCTTGCCTTTCTTCCCTTTGTGCATACTTTCTTACGGTTCTTTTTCCATCTTCTTCTTCCACTCTTTATGTTAGTTATTCTCTCCACCTTCAGTGTCTCTTTTTCTGTCATTCTTTATTTTTTCTGTTTTCATCACTCTCTCCACATTAATTAGTATATAAATCTATAATAAAGAGACTCCTAAGCACCGCCTAAGGACAAGATGCAAAATGAAGCATGTAGAATTATAAAAATTTTCTACATGTATTGTCAAGGTACTTACTTGATCCTTTTACTCACCATCTTTTTCCTGCCCCCTGTTTATTGTCTTCTTTATTCACCTTTGTCCTAATGAAGTATCAATAGATTTCAGGTTTTCCTCTGGTGACTAGAGAAAGACTTCCTTGAGTCATGGGAATTAAAACCAGATATTTTGATTAAATCCTTTAGTTTAAATTAACATATGATATGAGGCTTGTGCACATTTGGAAATGCCCTGCCAGCTTTGGAAAGGTGTAATAGATAAGACAGATATGTGAGACACACCCTTTCCCATGCTCTATCTGTGCTAAGTATATCTTTTAGCTTGTGACTTCTGAGCAAATGTGGGTATGGCATTATTTTTGCTTCTAGTTACTCTGTGGTTTTTCTTTTGAGACTTGCCAAAATACTTTCTCTAGCACCAAACTTCAGTTTTCTTTCCTTGTCTCATAAGTTCACATCTTCCAAGTATATAAAGACCTGGTTTTCCCACTACTATCCCTAAAGAAGTCCCCACTGGGGACTCCAAATTGGGGACATGTAGGGTCAAAATTGAGATGGTTTGGGCATCAGATGTCTGTTCTAAGTCTCCCTGCCTCTCTAATTTTGCATCTATACCCAAGGACAGCGTTTTACTCGTGGCCTCCTTAGGCATTGTAGAAGTTTACCTCTTTCATTCATTCATATACTCACCCATTCATTCATTCAGCAAATGTATATGTAACACAATGTCAAGGGGTTTGCTAAGCCTAGGAACACAGTGGTCAGTAAGTCAGACCCAGGCATTGCATTCACAGAGCTTATATCCCAGGGAGAAGAAACACTTGAACTAGGGCTTATCTCCAAAGAAGCCTTTAAGAAGGTAAAGGTCCTAAAATTCTTAGGCCCTAAACCTGATGTTCGTACCCGGCACTGTGCTAAGTAATTGCACACATCATCTTATTAAATCCTTACAGATCTTGAAGGAAGAGATTATTGTTAGCGCCAATTTATCAATAAGGAATCTGAGATCCAGATTAATTGAGTAACCTTCCCAATCAATGTCATATGGCTACTAAGTGGAGGAGTCAGACCATGAACCCTGGATTGCTAGCAAAGCCTATTCTAAAAGGACAAAAAAACTCCAGGTTCTAAACTATAAGCAGAAAAACAGCAATAGAGGGTTCGAGAAATTTAGCACGACAGCTTAGCTCCTGGTCAGGGTAAGAAATACATTTTAAAAATATTCTAAACCTAAAGGTACAAAATTAATTACCAGAGATCAAGTCCATCCAGGACTAGGATGATGTCATCATACTTTTTAAAAAGTAGCAATGTTCTCAGGATTTTGAATGTCAGGATCCCTGATAAGAATTTACAGAAGAGTTGGCCAAACATAGATACCAGTACACACAAGAGAGTTGGGTTTTGGTAGGTAAATCCATTTATTTGAAAAGTTCTCATATAAATATTTTTATACATTTCAAACATCAGAAAAAAATGATATATGGTCTGTTGAATTTTATAAGAAAAGATATATAACTTGATCTAATATTAGATTAGATTAACAAATTAAATTAACAAATATAAAAGTAAATTGACTGGGCCTTGATTTTCATGTTAAACTCTTATGGGAATTGAAAAGCTTTTGCAAATAAGTAACTGGAAATATTTGTCAATTATTATTATGTAAACTAGTCATTCTTATGCCTTGGGGAAAGCCCTGATGTAAATTGTCGAAATGTGTTTAAGAATCTTTTGCATATTGTTACCGACTGGACTGAGATCTGTTTTTTGCAATTCATGACAAGTTTACATATTTTGTATGACTCTTAATACTGAATTCTGAACCAGGGAAAGGTTGACTCGTTATTCAGGAATCCTTGTGTATTTTGTGGTTCTTTCTAAAGAATAGCATGTGTGTAATTAAAATACAGAAAAATAAGCTTTTCTTTTTGGTTTAAAAAATCCCAACTTGGTTAGCATCTCGTGACTTTTTTTTTTTAACTTACCAGCTAGCTTTCCCATTCACCTGGACAGGAGCACAGCTCAACTGCACAGGTAATGCGTGAGACACAGATTCTACCTAGAAATTTGAAGAATAATTTCCCTCCTCACTGCTGTGCTGACATGGCCCTTACGGTGCTAATGAGGGGTGGCTGAGGCTTGATGGTTGAAGAATAATGAGGCTTTAGAAAATAGGAAGGTGATACTCTTCTTTCTAAGAAAAAAATAAATATTTGTCACAATCATCAGGGCAAACAGTACTGGGCAATCTCCTACATTCCAAGAAGCTCTTGGCTAAAGAAATTCTTGAACAGCAGTAGTGCTGTCTCATTCAATGGATAATTTGTCTTACAGCAGAGTTGTAGGGTAGATAATCCAGAAATATTGCTAATAATAATATACATAAAGAAATGAAGTCAACTTCTCTGGAAAATCATAGGAAACTGGGCACTGAGTTCCGTTTTTATGATAAACTACAGATTTCCACTTTGAGGTAAATGCTTTAGTTTGAGAAGTCTATCGAATTGGTAATTGGCCAACAATCCAGTTGACTAAATTTAGAATGCTGAGAAAGGTCCAGAATAAGATCTTGTAGATTTTGTTCAGTATGGATCTAGAGCATTTATTTCTGTGCGATTGTAATATGGAGGAATTGCTATCTACTTTCATGTTCTTTTTCTTTAGAGGCTAGTTTGATTGTATTTATGTTTCATTGTTGACATGATTTTTTTTCCCAGTTGCATTATTTCTTATTAAAGTTGACTTTGTGCTCTAAACACGTATTCAGTAAATGACTGTGTGAGAAACAGTGCTATTTTCCCTAAACTGTTTCCTCATCGATTGTCAAACTGACTGTTTATTGCCTCTTTCTCTTCCCTTATACAACTAGCAAAAGTAGGAAGAGAGTTTTCCTTGAGTCCTTATTATGCTTTATGGCTAGGATCTGATTTTGGTTGCTTCTATTGTCCTTTAATGGCCCCACCTTTTCTCAGTGTTCTCAGATCTATGTGCCTCCTGTTAGACTTAGGCCAATGTAAGGCCCTCACTGTGGCTTGGCTGTTTGGTCTTCTAACCTCCTGTATCATTACTACCATAGAAATATACCCACTTTCCCCCTTCATCTTAGATCTGCTCTAATACCCATCTGTCGCGCCCGCCTCGCCAGCAAGGAAGACGCGGCAACTGGAGTTCTTCTGACAGCGCTTTAATGGGGATATTCTTTTCTTCTTACATGTTGCGGAGACCCCGAACGGGGAAGCACACACGCTTTTAAGGCCTTGGCGGA
>CAUYPO010108927.1:0-32237 GCA_963574435.1 Cheirogaleus major
TGAATTTTAGAAACATTATTGTTTTACATATCCAAACAATAGAATAGTCTCAACAAGGAAGGGGATATGCCTAAATCTATATAGAGACAAAATTAAATAATAAAAATGTATTAATAAAAAGTGAAAGTATCCAAGAAAACAACAATATCAAGAACAACTTTTGAGCACATTACTTTGATACTTCACCTTCAGTTTAAAGATAAAAATAACTGCAAAGAAATCTCAAATTTTTCTTAATTTATATCTTGTTGGTAGTAATATAGATGTAACAATTTGAAACTGATTCATATGTTTCATGGAACTGAGAACATTAATGCATATATTGATGTTTTTGAGAAGCCAGAGATCTCACTGTAATGGGAAGAATACACGATAGGGAAGGTGAGAAAGAATACTGTGATGCTGGATTATAAGAAGAGGGGTCAGGTGTTGTGGCCTGTTTGCAGGACGGGGGATGAACACAAAACACAAAGAAATACACAAAGAAAGTCATGGACACACATAAAGATGGTACAAGACTGCAGTGCCGAACGCATCAGTCCTTTTATTTTTATACCCCCAAAATCAAAGTTACTTCCTTATACGTGACCATCCAGGCATTGCAGCAATGGCCATAAATTCCGGAACACGTAGCCTAAGGACACAGATGTCCCATGACTCAGGGTCTTAATGTGGTTTTTTAAGGCAATGGCCATAAGCCAGAGTTTGAGATAAGCACAGATGAGCAATGCAGCCACAAAGGGAAACTTTCCGTTCCCGTCCCCTTCGGCCTGGCCCCCTGCAGCTGTGCCTGTCTTAGGTTGTTCCTCCTGAGGAATCTTACCCGTCGCTGGCTAACCAGCCATCCCATGAGCTCAGGCGGTACCCATAAGGGCAAGATGTTTATCAAGTGGCCTCCAGATCCTCAGGGCTGTGGGTCTGGTAAACATTTGCTTACATGCAGAAGCTCAAACTCTTTGTTATGCTTTCAAGCAGCAACCCTGTTTGTTAGGTGAACCTAAGCCGGAACGTATGACTCTCACGCCGCTCTGGGCTGGGCACATACTCCTTCTCCTAAGATTAATTCTAACCTGCACAATTATATGGCAAACCCTCAACAGTCAGGGTAGGCACAGTGGCTTACACCCGTAGTCCCAACTACTTGAGACTGAGGAGGGAGGATCACTTGAGCGCAGGAGTTTGAGGCTGCAGTGAGCTATAATTGTGCCACTGCACTCCAGCCTGCATGACAGATCAAGACTCTGTGTCCAAAAGAAAAAAAATATCAGTATGAAATAATAACTGAAGAATAAAAACCCTCAATTTCCTAACTCTGGCTTAGAAACAATGACAACCCAATGGGAATGAGCACATCTAATTCCAGATATTTTCTCTATGTGAAATTCTCCACTAAAGGGTATGGGAGTTCTTTGAGAAAGTATCTGATTCCAGAGCTATAACATGGAAAGCACAAAATGAACCTAGGACATACTGTTGTGAAAGAAAAAAGGAATAATTTAAACATAGGGGGATACCTCAAAATGAAATAGGAACCAATTTGATGGATATCCATTGGCCAAATGTGGAGAAATTTGAGCATAAAATTTAATGACCATAAAAATTCAAAAGTCTATAGTGATACTGTAAAACAAAAAGAGATCTCCTTTACAGTAAGAATACCAACTAATAAAAGTAGAAGGAAAAATAGAATCAAAAAAGCAAAATTCTTTAACCATCAAGCCACCTGTTAGCAGGACTATATTTCATTTGGAAGCTCTAGGGGAAAATTTGTACCTTACCTTGTCCAGTGTCTAGAGGCCACCTGTATTCCTTGGCTCATGGACCCTTCCTGCATCTTCAGAGCCAACAAGGTATTATTTTCAAGTCTCTCTCTGACTCTGACCTTTCTGCCTCCCTCTTACAAAGGTCTTTGTGATTACATTGAGTTTATCCAGATGATTCAGAATAATCGCCTCTTCTCAAGATACATTAATCAAATCTTCAAAGTCCTTTCTGCAATGTAAGTTAATACAGTCACAGGTTCTGAGAATTAATACATGGACATATTTGGTGAGCCATTATTCTGCCTTCGAGAAAGGGGAATCTTCATTATAATGTTTTTGCAACTTGTCTGTAGGTCTGAAATTTCTGCAAATAAAACTTTTATTAAAAATAAGAGTATACAATATAAAGAAACTGATAACAATTTAGGCCTACAATTCTAGATTATAATGATTATGATAGCATTCGAATATTGAGAGGAAATAAAAATGTACTAGTGAAAAACTTCGATCAGGAGAATATACACTTAATTTGTAAGGTTAAAAAAGTTTTAAATATATACATACACATGGACATATACTTTTCCTAATGATTAGCATCAAAAATAATCTGCTTCTATTGAATAATTTATCTTTTCTGTTTTATCAGTCATATTTACAAAATCCTTTCACAATTCAAAGTTGTATCATTGCCTATTCATGTCTGTGTCAGTCTCTGGGATTAAAAATGCTGTTTTTTTATTTTGTTTGTTTGTTTTCAATAGACCTAAAGTGCAATTTAAAAATTCATATAGTATACTGCAGAAACACTCATAAAACTGACATTCAAAATTCATTATACAGAGTCTTTGAGTCACACTTTAAACCTCAGTTGTAATTTAACAGTAGAAGGCTAGTGACTAGCACCTCAAGCAAGTATTCTGAAAACTGCCTTTTATGCTGAGGACATGACAATTTCACACAAAGCATTGCTTATCTACTGACTTCCCAGGGCAATGATTTTGGTTAAAAAAGGAAAAGAAGGAAGGAAGGAAAGATGAGATCAAAGGAAGAAATAAAAAGAAATTGAAAGGAAAATGATTCACCAGACTTTCTCTATGGCCATCATGGTACATGTGGGACCAAGCACAGTAGACTCTGGCACCACATAAGTCAAGATAAATATTACTTTAGTGTCACCCTTTCTGCAAATTTTGTCACACCCAAGAAATGTCGAACTTCTGATTAAGGTTTTTAAACCCAAGAGAAGAGGAACATTGAAGTATTAATATATTAACAAAGTTAGAATTTATTTTAGATTCACTGATTCTTAGTACATGCATATTTTCACTACATATTATGCTCTTTAAAAATATTTTCAAGGATGGAAATATAAGTTTTTGTGTCAACTTCTTTTTTTTTTTTTTTTTTTTTTTTAGACAGAGTCTCACTCTGTTGCCTGGGCTAGAGTGGTGTGGCATCAGCCTAGCTCACAGCAACCTCAAACTCCTGGGCTCAAGCGATCCTCCTGCCTCAGCCTCCCGAGTAGCTGGGACTACAGGCATGTGCCACCATGTCCGGCTAATTTTTTCTATTTTTGGTAGAGACAGGGTCTCGCTCTTGCTCAGGCTGGTCTCCAGCTCCTGACCTTGAGTGATCCTCCCGCCTCGGCCTCCCAGAGTGCTATGATTACAGGCGTGAGCCACCGCGCCTGGCCTATGTCAATTTCTTTCATCTCTTTTTCTTCTCATGTACCCTTCCATATGTTCTGTATAGGACATCCAGTCATGTGATATCTTCATTATCATTACAGCATTTCATATACCATTGTAGAAAGCATTTTTTTTGGTAAATATATAATCATATCAAATATGCTAATGTATGAAGCTTTGGATGAGTTCACATTTTTGGAAATTAAATAAAGCCTTTTCTTTGCATTCATGAAACAAATACACGATCCATCAGCCCCAACATAGGTAAGTAAAGTAATTATGAAAACATTATTTCTCACATTTTATTTTCTATCACTGTAAGAGTCACCACAACCTTTGCTGTTCACATTGTCAAATGATTTATTGATAACTCATCTTTTTACCATCTCCAGTGACACAGAAAATCCCAGCATCTTTTATTTTCTCAAATTTGGATTTTAGTCTGAAAACTACTTGGAAAACACAACCAGTGAGACAATAAGTCCCAGTTTCTCTGGGACCTTCCAGCAGCCCCTGTTGTCCTGGCGTAATTATTAATAGCACCCCTTTCACTCTCAGAGTGTCCTGGTTTGTGATAATAAATTGTACAGTCATCCCATTCATAATCCATTCTTTTGATTTTAAATGACAAGAGTTTCCCAAAGTGACATCTAGATAGATTGCAAAAGAAGTTTTTTTTTTTTAAGATATTTATAAATATTTGTTGCTCGTAGTGGCACAGGAGATAGGGAGGGTAATTGACCTTGGCAATTACTAAAACTGGCAGGATTGTTATTGCTGACAAGGTGAAAGCTTTAGTTGCAATATATCCTTAATCACAGGTATTCTGGAAATAAAGTCAACTTGTGGAAATTCATTAAACCATCAAAATCATTTGGCCATTAAAAAAGCACACTTTTGTTAATAAAGAAGATAAATTGACTCTTACCATTAAAAGAGTAACAACATGCACGCCAGCTACAAAGAAAACTTGAGTTTAATTTCAAATTTGCTTAAATGGTTGTTACCAGATCCATTACACTAAGTAGAAGCTCAGCTTTCAAGCCTTTATGTTTTGAATACATGCATTCCTATTGACTCTACTTACCCTCAGTGGAAACTGAATGAACAAAAGAGAATATCAAAATATTATACACCAATGAATAGCTTTTTTTGTATTCCATAGGTCTAGTTACACATTAGGGTTTGTGGAAACTAAATGACTCAAAATTGTAACAGAGCTGAACTGCTATTGCTCCAACACTATTTTGGGTTAGAGGCAAAGCCTTGGAAAGAAGATAATAAACGTATTTTTCCATTGGGAAAAACATTTCTTTTTGTGAGTGCTCAGTCACGCTCTTTAAACTCAAAACAAAATTTCATATGATGTGCTTTCTTTTATCTTGTTGATTGTTCCTGTATGACTATTGGAAGAAATATAGTAGCACTATGGGAGGCCATCATATTGGCTTTAAAGAAAAAGATGAGAAGGCCAGAAAAAAATAGGATAAAAGGAGAAACGCTTTTATAGTACTACAGGAAACCACTTCAATACTCAGGCTGGCATAAAAGCCTCTGAAAGCGTGAAATGACATAGTATGAGTTCTATTAATAGTCAAAGTAATGTATAAAGATAGGAGAAAATGCCCACAGAAAGAATTGGTATATTATGAAAATAGTCATTGAATCTACTTTAATTCTTAAAGCTAATTATCAGTTTAGTGTCCATTTTGAACAGAGAGAAAATCATATTAAAAAAAGATGGCTGATCATCCCTTTGTCTCTGAAAGAGTGCCAGCATACAGAGCTAACCTTGCAAAAACAAAAACACGTGCGAAGTCAAAGTGATTGGACTTACTAAACAATCAGTTGATTAATATTTAGCAGGCACCCGCTCTACCCAGGATGTGGTAAATGTTCAGAGGGGAAGTCTTTGATCCAGGCATTTTTCCTAAGAAAATTACAACCTGGTGCCAAATAAGGAGCAGTAGAGAGCAATCTAAGGTGTTGTAGGAGGCCAGAATATACCACCCCAGCACATGATTCTTTGGCATAAACATTATTTTGAGTCGATTATTTTGAGAAATAACAGACACGGGAGAAGCTCTAGAAACAAAGTGGAAGTTACACTTTTATAAGAAAAATTTGTGTCTATAAAGGAAATTTCCATTTGTAAGGATGTCTCCCTCTCTGTACCAGAAAGAGAAGGCAGACCAAATCAATAGAGACTTAGATAAGAATCAGTACAGAAAGCACCAATTTAAATCTGCATAACATACCTTACTCTTGTTTAGAGTACTTTTCCTGCTCACCTCCCTATAACTGTTTCCTGTGCACCCTTCTCTTTTTCATCTGTAACTGAGAATGGTATTTGAATCTAAATTCTAAGCCACCTCTGGAGGGTTACTCATTTTTTTCTTAGATATATTCCATATATACAGGAGGAATATATGTTTATAAACTTCTGTTTGTTTACCTCTTGTTAATCTTTCTGGTTTTTTGTTTGTTTGTTTTTTACAGCAGTCCTGCCTAAAAACTATGAAGAATAGACGGAAAATGATTTCTCTTCCCCTACAATGTCATATGATTAGAATAAGGTCCATGTTAAGCGGGGTAAGTGGTTAGATTAAATAGCTTATGGAGGGAAGTTTTTAATTAGACAACATTAATGGGAGATTCAAGACTTAAGCTGAGTTATGAAAAAGGGATTTGGATAGAATTTGGACAAAGGACATTTAAAAGAAAAGAAAAAGCACAAGTTGAATTCATGGAGCAGGGCATGAGAATAACTGACAACAGTAGATTATAAGGAACATAGTCAGTTTGAAAAATTAATGATAACGTCTTGTTAACTAAAATAAAATCCTAAGCCCCTTGCTTACTGAATGGACACTCTCTTGGCCAAGGGGACCCTAGAGAAGCCTTAAAAATGAGGTCCCAGCCATGGGAAGTCAGACATACCTCATTATACTCCCTCCCTCACTAACAGCTTTCCTAAGCTTTCTTCCCTAAGGGCTAATAGAAACCAGTCTTGTGATACTCCTCCCTTTTTGCAGTTTTGATATGACAACTGACCAGACTTCTTCCTGATAAGAGATCATCAAACATGGAGTGGTTCTGACCAGTCTGCAAAGGCTACAAAGAAAGAGTTTTAGTGTCTTCTGATTCATCAAAGGGCCAGAAACTCCATCCTTGGATCATGCTAAGATCACCATTTTCTGAACACGGATCCCATGGAGCTGCATAAAGCCCAACTGCACATGTGCATGTTTCTCCTTTCATAGATATTCATGACTCTTCTTCCTATAGCTTGTTAAATATGTATATTCGGTAACCCTGTCCAGCATAAATTCCTGTGTGGCAGGTAAGTGGTTTGGAGATGAAGAGAGTTTGGTTAATGGGTACGAACATACAATTAGATAGAAGTAATAAATTTTAATATTCAGTAGTACAGTAGGGTGACTGTAGTTAACAAGAATATATTGTATAACTCAAAATAGCTAGAAGAGAGTATTTGAAATGTCCCCAACACAAAGAAATGATAAATGCTTGAGGTGACAGATATACTAAATATTATGACTTGATCATTGTACATTCTATGTGTGTATCAAAATATCACATGTCCCCCATAAATGTGTACAAATATTACGTATCAGTTAAAAATAAAAATAAATCCATAAATAAAGATATCTGGTTCTCAGGGCTACCTCATATTAATCTTCCAGAAACTGGTCTGTTAAAAGGACATAACCTTTTAGCGAAACTTCTACTTTTTACAATTAAACAGGAAGAAAATTCATAAATGTGTCAAGAATTCTTCCCCTGCTGAGAAAAACTTTAACCTTGACAGAGCATCAAAATTGGTTTCATGAAGTTGAATTAATACAGGTCAAGTGCATTTGAGATCCCTCAGGGGAAAGAATAATAAAAATGCCAAGTACAAATATTCTTTACCCTTCTTAGGGAGATTCCTGCTCTGCCAAAAGTTAAAAAAAATAAAAATAAAATAATTGCAGTTATTAAATAACAGGTTTAAACTTGATTATTCTTAATGATAAATAATATGTGTCCATTAAAAAACAAAAAGCTACATGCTCTGACAGTTAAGGATTGGTTTTGGGCATTTTTACTTTACTAAATTAGCAAAGGAAACAAATTATTTGTGGTCTTAGTTGTTTCTGTCACTTTTAAGTTATTACTAGAGGATATTTGTTTAAAGGTCTTTGAATAAAGGCTATTATGTTATAGTTTCTCTCCCTTTTAGTAAATTGAAGTCAGGCCTTGTTGGCCCCAGAAACAGCAATAGCATAAGGAACGAAAACGACCTGATATGGTGGCCCTGGGCTAACCCACATTTTGTTTACATTCTTATAGTAGTTTTTTTTCTTTCTTACCTAATTCATTATTATGTAATGGAGAAACAGGGCAAAATGAATTACTTAAGCCCAAATATGTGAAAATTTTTTGGACAGAACTATTGTTAGTCTCAGACAAATGATGAGTTCTTAAAAATGAAATTGTAATTAGATTTTATGAGTGTAGGAGATTAAATATTATGAGAAAAATAGCACTTTTTAGGATCTGCTTAGCCAAAAAAAAAAAAAAATCTATTTACTATGATGATTAGATGGCACCTTTGAGCATGTGTTCAATTTCCATTGGCAAGCCTCTGCCCTATTAGTCTAATATACTTGTTTTTCCCATGACTTTTTTAAACTTTATTTTTAATTGAGGCAAAATTTACATAACATATTTAGCCATTTTAAAGTGAACAATTCAGTGGCATTTAGTACATTCAGAATGTTGTGTAAATACTACCTATTTATAGCTCCAAAATATTTTCATCACCCCAGAGGGATTTCATACTCTTCAGAAGTTTCTTAAATAGTTAATCATATATTTAAATCCAGCAATTTCACTCGTAGGTATCTACCCAAGGGAAATGAAAATATTTGGACACCCAAAGACTTTTTAAAGCACATCAACTAATGAATGGATAAACAAAATTTTAAATATTTTAAAAATGATGGACTACTATTTAGCAAAAAAAAAAAACTATATGCAACAAGATTAGATGAACTTCAAAAGCATTGTGGTAAAGAAGACAGAGACAAAAAACTAAATGCTATATGGTTTTACTTCTACAAAATTTCTAGAAAAGATAAATCTGTAGAAACAGAGATCAGATTAGGGTATGCATAAGGATGGATGTAGAAGAGGATGTTGACCAGAAACAAATATGAGAAAACTTTTAGTTCTCCAGAAAAGTACTAAAACCAGACTATGGTGGTGGTTGCAAACTGTATAAATTTACTAAAAACATTGATCTGTGCAATTACAAAAGGTAAAATTTATGGCATGCAAATTATCTAAGTTGTTAAAAATTGTTCTCTAATAATTTAAAAGTGTAATCTGTAAGCCAAGGAAAGAAAGCTCTATGTTCTCTATGTCTTCAGAGAAAGATACAAGTTTGGGGATGAATGTTACCAGATAATTGCTACTGGGAACTAATTTGGGGCACTTGATTGTAATATGAATTGTTTGGAGACAAGGTGTGGAAATGAGAGCAATACAAACAATTTCTGATTCTTTCATTTTTGGTCCTTTACTTCTTGCATATAACCATATTTACACTGAACACTTTATTAGTCTGCTAGCGCTGCCCTAGCAAAATAACACAGACCGAGTGGCTTCAACAACAGAAATTTAATGACTCACAGTCATAGAGACCAAAAAATCTGAGATCAAAATGTCAGCAGGTTGGTTTCTTCTAAGGCCTCTCTCCTTGGCAGATAGATGGCTCTCTTCTCCCTTTGTCTTGGTAAGGTCTTCCTTCTGTGTGTGTCTGTGTCCAAATTTCCTTATCTGATAAGGACATCAGTCATAATAACCTCTTTTAAACTTAATAATCCTTTTAAAAATTTGTATCTCCAAACATAGTTACATTCTGAGGTACCAGGCTTTAAGACTTCTACATATGAATTTTCGGGAAACACAATTCAGCCCATAGCAACCACCTACCTAAGTTTGAAAGCTAGGAAATACAGTCATTAAGTCTGAACTTGGTTTTGTGCATTATCTCTGGGCTAGAGTTGGTTAGGTATGGGTTGCTGCCCTCTTCAGAAAACTCACTATGCCAGGCCCTTAGAGGTTACAAAAATACACATACCTCTACCGTTAGCTGAAGAAACTAACGATTAGATGCTGTGTTTATGTTTGTTTTGGGGGGTTGTGGAAGAAGATGGGCATGTTGGTGACAGGAGATTGTGGGACTACAGGGAAATATGAGAGTGAGAATGATTTGCCAAAAGGTCCTCCTAATTATCATCAAATGTTGTAAAAATAAGTATCAATTATTAATTAATGTAGTTATTATTAAATGCTATACAAATATTTCTATGCTGAGAATGCTTGTATTTTTATGCTATAGCAAGGCTTAAAATCCACATGTGGACATAATTATGATTTCATTGTATATTTTTTAAATGGCATTTTCTTCTGAAAAATGATAATATTTAAAATGTGAATTCTGTGAATTTGACATAGATGTTAATTATTGCAGGTTGCTGGTTATAACAAAACAATTGCATTATAATCCTTTATAATATTCTATTTGCAGATATCTTCTTCAATTTTAAATAAATGCTAAGAGGCCATGTTAAATTTTCTTTAATTGATCTTGAGAATTTTGGGGGTCTATTTTATGCATTATGCCTCCCACTGATCTTTCTTTATTTTCCTTGTATCTTCTCCAATATTTGGCTATTTTGATAATTATTGTTCTCTGTTACAAAATTCTTTTCTTATAGAACAATAAAGCATAGTTTTCTTTGTTTCTGGATAAAAAGGGTTATGTAAAAATACTCCTTTGGATTAAGCAAAGGAAAAATTAAATCATAGCTAAATAGAATATTATAAATAAAAATGTAAAAGGTGAACACAATTTCTAAATCTATATTTTCAATAAGCTTTGTAGGTTCCAGCTAGCTTACTGAGTTTGTGGGGCTAAGTGTCAACTCCCTTGCATAAACACTCAACTCCTTTGCACCTCTTTTAAATTACTGTAATCACTTGGCTATTAAATTTGACTCTCCATCTACTCTGCACATCCACCCACAGAGGTGACTTCAGCTGGAGGAAGATGCCCATCCAAGCCAGCTGGCCTCACTTCGAATTTATGACCACCAACCTCTGGTAAACCCCTTATGTTTTTCTCTATGGTCACTGTTTCACTCTCCTAATTAGCTATTTTATAGTTTCCCTTGTCTTCTGAAATCTTCCATGTATTTTTCTTCATCCTCAGTTTCTTCGCTTTCAGCCGATGAAGTTAATTTCTATTTCACTGAGAAACAAGAAACAATCAGAGACCATCCACCGCTCACTCTATTACAGCTGCCCACTTCCTGCATCTGTGCACATTCGCTCCTCCCCGGAGTCTGCAGTGAGTGTACCGTCTGCACTTCTGGCAAAGAGCAGCCTCCATCCGTGAATCAAATCCTAACCTATTTAACACTTGACGATATTGCAACCCCAGTTCTTCCTTCTGTCATCATTTTTCCTCTCTATTTCACCTTTCTCATTGTCCATGTATACATACACACACACACACACACACTATTTTTTCCTTGTTAAAACAAAACAAACAAAACCACAACTGTTTACTCATTGCTTGTTAATTCTTACCCTACTTCATTGCTTCCACTCACAGCAAAACTCTTCTCAGAAGTAATCTCTACTTGCTGTCTCCAATTCCTCTCCTCTAATATATTTTCGAATTCCCTTTATTCATGTATTTCATTTGTACCTCGCCATGATAACTGCCCTTATGTAGGCCTTCAATGCCCACACACTGTTTATATCAATTCTCAGACTTCGTCATACTAATCTATTGGCACCTTGGACACAGTTGATTCCTCTCTTCTTGGCTTATAGGACACCACACTTTCCTGGTCACTTCCTACTCTACAAGTCACATTTGCTACTTTCTTCTCATCTAATAAATCTGTTACTGTTGCTTTGATCACAGAGTTCAGTTCTTGGGCTTCTCTTTTCTATTTAAACTCATTCCCCAAGTCTTGATCCTCTGATTATAAGTGATATTAATGTGTCAATGACTCCCAAATGTAATCACCAGCAAAGATTGGTGACTCTGTTTTTCAGGCATCCAAACTCAACATGTCCCTAACTGAACTCCCCCTAAAATTGGTTGTCCCTGGGTCTTCTCCAGCTCAGTAAATGTGAACACCATTTTTCCAGTTGCCTGGATAAAAAACTTTGAATCTGTCTGCAACTCTTTCTTTCCTTCCTCACATCCAGTTCAGAAGGAAATCAAAATAATATTCAGAATTTGGTAATACTGCAGGTACTATTCTTACCTGTCATCTTCTTCTTCTTGGATATTCACAATAGTTTTTTCTTGCCTGCTCTGCTCCATGATTTTTCTACCTTTTGATCTTTTTTACATACAGGAGACGGAATGATCTTGGTAAAAAGTCAGATTATATTTTTCTGCTCAAAATCCGTTCAGGGCTTTTTACCTTATTCAGAACAAAACCTAGAGTCCTTATAAATTTCTATATATTACATCTGAGATCATAGTCTACAATTTTCCTTATTGCTTATTCTATTCCTATCATACCTGCCTCCTAGTTGACCCTCAAAATAACTAGTGTCACTCTTGACTTAGAGGAGAATTTAGGGCCATTTGGGGCAGAAGTTTGCAAATTTACTAAAAGCTACCTTGCATATTCTTGAAGACTCAGAGTGTTCCCCTCTCTTATGTCTGATGTCATTGTTGTCAGAATGACCCTGGGGTCGAGGAGGACAAGCCCGAGCCCATTGAGGCTGTACTCACTGAGGCCAGGTCCTCAGGTCAAATCAGAGGGACAGATTATGCACATGCACACAGTTCGCAGGGACCAGGGCAAGAGAGAGGGAACAACGAGGTCAGAAAAAGAAAATAATGGTCATGAGGCCACAAATTTAGTGAAAATAAGATACCAGAGCTAAACACAACACAAGGGTTAATGAAAATCTTGTAAAATAAATTTTAAAATGGTGTAGCATAAGGGAGGGTGGCTGTCAGGGCCAGAGAATGAAACTTTGAATCTCTTTCATCTACAGATAGTTTGACTTTGAACAATTTATTTAAGCTCTTTTTTTTTAATGCAGTTTTTCTTTTCTTTCTTTCTTTTTTTTTTTGTTAGCCTCAGTACCCATGACGATAATGTATAAAACATACCTATTTTTTTAAGTGTAATGGATAACCTGGAAAACAGTCATCACTTAGTAGATAACAGCTTTTTATTATAGTTGTGAATGGAACATATGCAAGCAAAGGTAAAATTTTTTTTTTTTATGGAGCATTCTCTAATGAACTCTGCAGATGCCTGATGCTGTCTAAAGTGATGAGTTCCTTCTGGACAATTTTATTATTCAGATAGGAAACGCTATCAGAGTTTGCAAGTGGATTGTAAACAAAATGGTTGTAATTTAAATCAAATTCCATGGACCCTTTAGAGATGTATAAATGATAATTTATGTAATTTAATATGGGAGAATGGAAGAAATCTAGATACATAATAGCTAGAATAAGCCAGGCACCGTTTAGGTTAACATTATATATGTATTTAGTATGTGTGTATGAATATATAGTAGTAATATATGTAACATATATTGCATACATATAAAATATTCATATATTTAAGTATATACCTAGTCATATACTACAAATACAGTATATATACTATCTATACACACACATACATACATCATATATATGTATATATGTATACATTCATCACATATATGAGTGTATAATGTCAATGAGTAAATATATCAGATATGAGTGTGTTAATCTAATACATACAACTACTCTCAAGCTAGATACTATTATTATTCATATATTGCAGATGAAGATGTTGAAGCTGAGAGGGTAGATTGGAACTTGGTCTTATCCTAGGATCTAGAACACCTAATCACTGTATTCTACTGCTTCTATTAATAGCTGCAAAAATGCGATTGATTAAATTACCATAGCCTACCTGATTTGCATGCAGTTTTATAATCATTGCTATGAAGCTACAGGGGCCGTTTGAAAATACGC
This sequence comes from Cheirogaleus major, assembly GCA_963574435.1. Taxonomy (NCBI): domain Eukaryota; kingdom Metazoa; phylum Chordata; class Mammalia; order Primates; family Cheirogaleidae; genus Cheirogaleus; species Cheirogaleus major. The sequence continues at coordinate 13,536 of CAUYPO010108927.1, forward strand.
GGCTTTTATTCCATAGAAACTTTGTACTTAATTTTGAATGTCAGAAAATATTTCCTGAATGCCTATCATTTGCAATACTCTATTTACTGCAGGTTTTTTTTGAATAAAATGAAGTGTCTGATCATTGCCATGCATATTGACTAAAGTAATTGCCAAAACATTTTCTTCAAAAGTGATCAGACTGTCAGGGCTTCCAAATGACTGATGAAGAAAAACTTCATTTGTGTTTGTATCCTTGCATGTTAAAAAAGGAAAGAATAGGAAGTGACACATGAATTCAATTTAAGATTTAAACATCTTTGACTATAAAATAAGAAAATAATATTTTTTCTGTTTTTATATAAAAAGATATGTATGAATGTATATATGTGTGTATGTGTGCACACAGTATTTATTTAGTACAGTAAAACGTTGCCATTACACTCAGGAATAATGCAAATTTAGACATACCACAATTGGCAATTGACTTCCTCTCCACTTCTACCCTCAGATATAGGCAGACAAGTTCTTCTTTTCTAGGGAGAAGAGAGTTAGAGAGGGGAGATGATGAGGAAATATCAAGGCTTGGACAAGAAAAGGCAACAATCCTATTTTCAGATCTTGCAGTCAAAACTCGAGTCCCCAGAATTCCCTATTTAGCAGGAGGCTCAAGCTCACTGTAGCTGTAGTGATTGCATTAATCTCACAATAATGCAATTTTGCCTTTCGTTTGATTGTATTTTTGGACCAAGAAAACAATAAAAATAACCATATTTATTAAGTTATGGAGGAGTTGTACTGCAAGCAGAAAAACCATTTTACTCCATGTGAGTCTAAAGTATGATTAAAAATGCGTATGCAGAATATGAAATATATACATATATGCAAATGGTCTTATTTACCACTTCATTCCAGCTTTGCCTTATTTTTTACTTCTTTTGGTTTTCTTTTCTTCCATATGCCATACAAATGAATCTAAATTGCCACAAATTTGTTTTTTTGTATTCTTTTACCAGATTCTATTTTTACTGATCCTTCATCTTTTTGTCTAGTCACTTTGCTTAACAACAACAATGATAAAATAAACAACAAACATCCCTTTCCCAGCACTAACTCCAGATACCCGTCTCTCAGCTTGGCAGAAGTTTTCCTACTTACTCCCTTTTATCTACATTGGTTCTTAGACACACTGCATGCTAAATGTTCCCAGAATGGATATTGTATTTCTTGGTCTATAATAGTTTTGTGTAACAACTTGATTGGGCCACAGGATACACAGACATTTTGTCAAACATTATTCTGGGTGTGTTTTTGAGGGGGTTTTGACATGAGATTGATTAATATTTGAATTGGTAGACTGAGTAAAGTACATTGCCCTCCCTAATGCGCATGGGTCCCATACAATCTGTTGATGGAGTGAATAGAACCCAAATGCTGACCATCTTGCAAATAAGGGGAAAATGCTCTTGCCTGACTGTATGAGTGGAAGAAAACATTAGTCTTTTCCAGCCTTTGGTCTGAGACTGAAACATGGTCCCTTGCTGGGGCTCGAGCCCACTGGTTTTCACACTGAAACTTACACCAGTGGTTGTCCTGGATCTCAGACCTTCAGACTCAGACTAGAGCTATCCGTTGGCTCTTCTGGTCTTCAGCTTTGCTGACTACAGATCTAGTGGCTTCTCAGCCTTCATAATCATTTCCTAATGGTTCTGTTTCTCTTGAGAACCCAAATCCATGGTCTTATTATATTTGTCTCTACTTATGTATTTATCTCAACTGTCAATATCCTATTATTTCTTCATGGTCCTGATTAATATTAGATTTGTCATAAAAAATTCCCTCTCATGCTGATAGAATAATGTTTCATACCTGAATACTGGAGAGTTTCCCTGAATGAATTATACATTTTTAGGAGGAAGTGGTCAGAAAGGGCTTTGTGGAATAGTTGGGCTTTAGCTGATAGGTTATGCTAGGATTTGGGGAGTACAATATTAATATTTATTGAGAGTCTATCGTGTACTGGGCATTGCAGTCAGCATTCTTCTTGCAAATAGCAGAAACTGATGCTGATTTACTTAAACACAATTTACAGTGAAGACTTGAAAATAGGCAAGACACAAGGTCAGGTAGGTAGGAGAGACCATTACCAAGCTAATGCTGTGAGAACTTTGGCTTTGAGTGGCACTGACATTGCTGATAGCCAATGGATGTCACCAGTGAAAGGCTGTTGGTACCACAGTTGGTTGCTGGACACCATCATGCAGAAATAGCTCTGCCACAATGAATTCTAAACTATTCTTGAGTTCTTTTTTTTTCCCAGGGAGAGGGTCACCTGTACCAGATTCAAGGTCTAGGAAACCAACATTTGGTTGATTAGTATCATACCAATTACCACGCCATAATCCTATAATTTTTTTTTAAGAGAGCTGTTCTTCCCCCAGTCTCAGTCCCTAAAAATAGAAGATGGGATTCAGATGCTGGGGAGTAAAGGCATAACCCCCCTCCAAAAGAAAAAAAAAATGTAATAATTATCCATCAAAGTGGCTTTAATGATATTTTAGAAATTAATCTTCTGAACAAATATATAAAGTACATATTATTACATACACACCACATATGATAGCCTGAGATTAGATTCCAGTGAATTAGAATTACTTTCTAAAATTCATACAGAAATAAATGCCAAAGCTATGCTTTAAATCCTGGATCTTATTTTACTATTTTGCAAAAAGCTCACATTTCAGTCTTAGTATTTGTTTCTTTAGATTTCCACAAAATATTTACTTCAAATATGGTGAATTAGCAACTCTTATATTATCCTGGATACAGCTTGAGCCCATCCTTCAAAGTGAGGTATCACAAGAATGGAAAAACATGCACCACATGTACTCACTGTCAAATTGGTACTAACTGATCAACACTAAGTTGTTCACATGGAAGTAATATTCACTGGGTGCTGGTCAGGTGGGAGGGGGATGGTGAGGGTGGGCAAACTCACAACTAATGGATGTGGAGTGCACTGTATGGGGGAAGGGCAAGCTTGTAGCCTTGGCTTGGGCAAGGCAAAGGCATTATATGTAACCAAAATGTTTGTACCCCTATAATATTCTGAAATAAAAAACAAACAAACAAATGCATTGACACTTTCTTATTAAAGGAGATTTCTGGATCTAATCATCATGCGTATTTTTTGGTGTGCGGCACCCAATCAGTTTTGTGTTTTATCTTACCTAGGAAATTTTAGCTCTATAAAAACCAAAGAAATAGAAAAAATAAATGCTTGGACAAGTAAAAATGTGTAAGGAATGTTTGATTTACATAGATTCAGCATGAAATTATCAGGAAATAGAGATTATTGTTTCAAAAGCCTCTTCAATCACAGCACTCACTTATTCTGGTCTTAGTTATTTGTTCATGTTTAGAGTCTTTAATGTTCACGTTTATCATTTACTTGTACTATTATACTGTCCTTTTCATTTTTGCTTTGATTAAAAAAGGCTATATTTTAAAGTTAAGACTACTCAGACTTTCTCAATTCTTTCATGAAGTAAAAAAATTAGGATATTCCAAACTTGCAAAACATTGAATGTCTTCTCATTTCATAATTTACAAAGAGAATTCTGACTCATCATTTCATTTGATTCACAAGGAAGTCTGCAGTTCTAGAGATGAGACAGCTTGTTGTGTCTCATCAGCATAACTGTTTTGCCCCATGTCATGTGGTATTAACCCAGGTTTTCTAGCTGTCCTGGCCACACTGCACTTTGAGATGATGGTCACATAATCATATGTCCATTTTAAGTGAAAACCCAGAGGTTATAGCCACTATGAATGGTGGTCTCAATTTATGCTTATCTTAAAAGAAAATCTCCTAGAATATGAAGATAGTTTTGATATAATGCAGACAGAATATGTGGTTAGCTACAGCTGAAAGTTTGGCTATTTAAAATTATGTATGAAGGAACCCATGTGACAGTTATTCGTTCTTTCTTTTTTTCCTCCCTAAGTACATAGGATATTGCAAACAAGTGAATAAGAATTGCTGGTACACATTTCAGAAAGGAAAAGCCAATAGAAATTTAAGTAGCTTATAACTGGGAAAGGTAAGAGGGTTTGGCTAAGTGTGCGGGGAAAGTAGATGAAGAAAACTGTGTTTTCAAGTTCTTTGCTAGGAGGATGTGAGCTTCTTAGCCAGTCTCTGCACCATCCAATTTTTAGGAATCTATTATCCTCCTACAACCTGTATTGTCCTTCTCCTGTTAAGGTAGCCAAAAAGGCAGAAAAAACCACAATAATAAGAAAACTGGATTCACAATGTAACTTGATCAAGTATTCTCACTTCTAATAGTAAACAACTTACTATGTTATGAAGCATCAGAGTATAAAAAGAACAATGGTTTCCTGGTATTATTTTATTTCTATTTATGTTGTTTTACTAATATATGAACAAAATATTATACACCATACCCTTTAGTAACATTATAAATGTCAAATACAGTCTTGGTTATTTTACCTATACCAAATCAAATAAGTATTTAGGTAATAATAAACAGGGATTATCCAATTTTTATCTGATGATGCATCTTTAAAAACTATTGGTTATATTTTGTATCATATACAGTAAATCAACTGCAGAATTAGTAGTTTAATGAGAGCAATGTACAAAACATATTTTTCCATGAAAAAAATCAAACTAGAGCCAGCTATACCAGGTACTAGTCATACAAACCTTATTTAGTATAGCCTATGTACAGGGGAAAATATTTTAATGTTAAAAAAATACAAAGAAAAATGATCATTTCTTACATTTTAATCAGTCATTTTTTATTAGAACATTAACATCCACATGTGATAAATAAATGAATAATAGCTTATTGATCACATTAATACTATAGCCCATATCTTCTGACAGAATTTCTACATTAAAATTTTATATTAATATTGCCTCAAAATTATCTCAGTTTAAATTTATGTATTTCAGCTACCAACGTTTTTGCCATTAATCTGAGATATTTTCCTATGTTCTTCTTATACAATGAAGTTCTATGTCAATCATCTATTAATGATCATAGGATAAATGGTAACAGCAAGAAGTGTGTAAATATAAATAAAATGGATTGAGTAGTTGTATGACAAATATCTGCATAGGTAAGTAAATCTCAGTAACTTGGACATCATGTGTTCAGAAACATCTCTTTAGATCTATATATTTGCAGAAAGCACTATTTAGTCAGTTGATTTGAACTATTACTGCAAATTATGGAGCCTGATTGAAAAAACAAAGTCCATGAGAGAAGTTTAAAGAATCACTTGACCAATACCCAAAAGAGTAATTCTTATGATGGATTTAGACCACTAAAAATATATTTTCCCATCACCTGAATAAACCTTCCTTTGTACAGGGTTGAAGTGTATGGGCACTGTGCTAAAATGGGCAAAAACCACATTTTAAAATATTAGGTATTCATAGTTATAGTTGTTGTAGTTTAGAAATCCCATATTTGACAATAAATTAGGAAAGAGGCCTTTTTGGTGAACGGCGTAAGTTAAAAATTTCTTAACCTTCATTTATATTCTGAAATAGGGGAAGATAACTTCTACTATTTAGGTTAGATTTATATTTTTTAATTTATAATGAAACATATGTAGAACATTTTCTTTTGGTCAGCAATTGGAGATAATGTAAATGTAATTAGTGCATGGCAAACTCCATTGTTCAATTTTATTAAAGGTCAGAAATTATCTAAGATCCTTTCTACCATTGAAAGGAAATTAAATAAAAGATTGACACTTATGAAGTCAAAGTGTAAAAGAAAGACCAAGACTTAAGTTGAATCTGCTGAGTAACTTCCCTGTAGGTGATTTCTGAGAAGTTCAGAAGCAGGAAGTAAGCTCCTCAGGGAAGAAGAAACAGGCAAGAAGCAAGGGGTGCAAACCTTTTTTTCTGCTAATAAAATGTTATCATAAACGTTACCCAACAATGAAAGGAGTAGTCATCTGGCCTGAGCTAGGGCATGCAGGGGAATTTAATTCCTCCAGGGTCCCCTCTTGAAAGGTAGGGAGAACAAATAGGAAGGCTGTGTCTCCACCATAGAAGGACAGATGCTTGTTGCACCATCCTGATAAACTTTTCTTGCTTAAGGTGGAGCAATGTGGCAGAAACAACCCAAACATCCATCAACAGATGACAGATTAAACAGAATGTGGTATATACGTGCAATGGAATATCACTCAGCCATATAATGACATTTTGAATATCATCCAAAATAAAATTCTGAACCATGCTACAGCATAGATGAACCTTGGAAATATTATGCTAAGTAAAGTAAGCCAGGCACAAAGGACGTATTATATGATTCCACTTACATAAGGTGCCTAAAATAGGCAAATTCACAGAGGCAGAAAGTATACCAGAGGTTCCCAGGGACTGGATGGAGGAGGGAATGAGAAGTTACTCTTTAATGGGTACACAGTTTCTGTTGGAGGTGATGAAAACGTTTTAGAAATGGATAATGGTGACGGTTGCACAGCAATTGGAAAGTACCTAATCCCATGAAATAGTACACTAAAATGGTAAAAATGGCAAATTTTATGTTATGGATGTTACCACAATAAAAAAAGTGTTCTATGGAGGAAAAAAAAAAAAAAAGAGCAGTGCAGAGTAGCTGTAACAAACTCTTTAATTTTTATCAAAATTAAGGATATTTTAGAATTCTATTCTATTACCTTCAGTAAATCAAAATATTCAATTTGTTGCCTCTCCAATGTTGAAATGGAGAGTGGAAATTTCATGGGAATCAGTCTCTAATATTTGATAAGTACATATACAGTTTTCAAATCAAACTAATTTCCTCACAGAAGATAGTTATTACCAAAGAGCCGTCCTTTAGCAATTGCAACCTTGACCACAGAAGCCCTTGAAAATTTATTTGCAAGTCTTTCCCACTGTTCTCTATGATCTTCTGCCTAAATTTCAGAATTTGCGACAGAGATTGCTTGAATTTATTGGGAGCCAACTGGTATTATTTCAGTTCGTCAGAAGGCAGGTAGGACATAGAAAGCTGAAAAAAAAAGTTTGTAAGACACCATGGGATTATATCTTCCATTATAACTTGAAATGGAAAGAGAACTTGTTTTGAGAATAGTTTCAGCGAATAACTTACAGGAGTTGAGTTAGAAATTAATAGGTTCATCAATATCTGGTATCTCAGCTATTTGCTAAGGCCAGTTGGACCTCAGGATACCTGTTACACTTAACCTTAACACTTAATGCATTTCCATTTTGTTTTTAGTTCACAGCACTTAAGCTTTGAAAATAATTGCTAAGTTTTTTCTTGAATCGAAAAGCATTAGTGGTTATAGATTAATAGGTTAATACATTCCAACAATTTGAAAGATTTTAATGAAAACTCATGGTAGCCTGGAAAGTTTTTCGAAATTTTAATATTTAATCTTGAAAATGACTTAGGCAGAAAACAACTTGCCTAAGTAATTTACTGTTATACACTGCAGACCTAGTGAATCATACCCTTATAAACTGCTTTGTTTTGTTTCTTTGAATTGTATTCTCTTACTGAGTTCTTTATTTGGTAATATATTACCAGAAGAAAAAAATATTAATATATAAATACCCTATTATAGTTTCTTCATCAGAACTGCATGATAGCAAATATTTTCACACACAAAGAAGTAGTTCACTTTGAAGGTAGCAAACTTATTTTATGAAAGTTGACAGTTTAACTTAAAAAAAAAATCTTAGTCAACCAAATTGTTTTTAAGTTAAGAAAGCTATAATGACTTGGTTATCTGAAACTAAGCAGCCTGAAAAAGTTTTGCAATCATTTTGAAGAATCTAGTAACTTTTACTAATGGATTTCTCAAGTAATATTCATATTCAAGGATTTTCTTAGTAACGTTCATAAAAGTTACTTATAAAATTTTGAACTTTCTTGTGAATTTGCATTTTATGCAAAGAGAAAAAAGAGTCTTTCTTTCTGAAAACTTTCATTGCAATGGAAGGATCAGCATAATAAAATGGGGATACTGAAATTCAAGTTAATCCTTTCTGTTCTTGTACTTTCCTAGAATTTTTCAGGTAGATATTTTGTTCTTTATAGTGTTGTTGTTGATTGGTTGTTTGTTTTTACTTTAAAACTTTTCAAATATTCTAGTCATCAAGTTCCTTTAGTCTGTGAGTTCCTGACAAACATGTCATCTCTGAACCTTAGCACATTTTCAATCAATTCTCTCGTGCTGTTGCTGTTGATTGATTCTGTAGGGAGGATGTTTCGTTAGCTCTAACGAAGAAATTTTTTACTTCTGGTGAGGTATATGAACTCTGGGCCAAGATCTTCACATCACATTTTAAGGGTTTTTAAAATTAATTAAGAAAACATTTTTGCTTGATACAAACTAGACAGACAACTTGACCTTACATAGAAATAGCAGTTTCCAAGAGCCTGCAGTATTAATCTAGTCATAGAATTTAGGAATAACTACTAAGAATTACACATATGTGGTCTGAATATCATGAGTACAATTCTCAGTCCAAAATGAGCTTTGTCCTATTGGACTTGATTAACGTAAAGAGGTTGCAATAAGGCATTTTATATCTATTGAATTTTTAGCTCCTTAAAGGCTGAAACAGTATTTTATGAATCTCTTTACCCTTCTACCATTATCACCTACCTCCAGACTAGCCTAGGGCTTTGTATTGAGTAGATGGTTTATTAACAACTGAAGGATAAGTGAGTGGATTTATAACACTGCATAATTCTGTAGGTATATGCCTTGCGGGAGGCTGAATAATGTAGAGTGCACGACATAAGGAAGAGCTGGAAGGTAGACTGCCAGTCATCTTATGCAGACACTAAACTAGTTCTTTTGATCAGCATAGTTATTCTTACCTATTTATATTGAATTTGAGTATTTTACATAGGACGTGTATTCTAATCTCTAGTTTTCCAGAGTAATGAGTAACTCAGAGTAATGAGTTCCAGAGTAACTCTTTTTAGGAGGCCAATACCTTATCCATTAGGCAACTGGTAACTCTTTTTATAAAAGAGGAAACAAAGATTCCATGAGGTCTTGAAGGCATGAGCTTTAAGCCACTGAACAAATAATTTATCCTGTTTTGGCCTCAGTTTCCATATCTGTGGAATAAATAGATGAAGGAAAAATGGTTGTCAAGGTTTATTCTTAATCAGAGACTCTCCCTGTAACCTTACTTTTTTTTTTGGTGGGAGGGGGGGCACACTTTACTTACATGAGATGTAATTCCCATATCATAAAATTAGCTCAAAGTGCACAATTTAGTGATTTTTAATATATTTGCAGAATTGTGAACCATCACCACTATAGAATTCCTTAACGCTTCCATCACTCTATTATCAGTCAAGCACCATGTTCTATCTGTTCAGTCCTTGACAAACACAAGCAAGTTTCCTGACTCCAATGAACTTATTTTTTCTGGATGTTTCATAAAAATTGAGTCATGCAATATGTGCTGTTTTGTGACTGGCTTCTTTCATTTAGCAAAATGCTTTCAAAGTTCCTCTGTATTTTAGTATGCATCAGTACTTCATCCTTTTTCCTGATAAATATATTTGTTTACCCATTAATCTACTGTTAGATATTTGAAGTGTTTCAGCATTTTAGCTAGATAAATAATGCTGCCATGAATATGTATCTAGGATTGGAATTGCTAGGTCACATGGGAGCTTCATTTTTAACATTTTGAAGAGGTGTCTGTTTTCTAAAGTGGATTCATTATTTATTAATATGTGCCCATCTGTAATGAATGAAGTTTCATTTTGAAAATTAAATGAGATAATATGTATCCAACATCTAGCACATTGCTTGTTATATATATAACAAACACTTGTTGAATATTTATTATGTGACATTTTTGTGCTAAACTTTTTATTCATAAATACATACTCATATGATATTACCGTTACAGCTACTGTATTGCTATAGTTCTATCTATACCCAGATATTTCAGGTTTCAACTGGCTGCCTGACAGGACCATGCAATACTGGTATTAGGAATTTCTTCTCCAATTTATTTTATAATGTAAGTTGTAGTAACCTCTTATCCAAGAATTTTTCCTTTTTCCTATTTATCTGATATTCTAAATTCTAGAATAGAGGTGGAACTATTTTTGTTGCAGAGTCTTGATTTTCATAGAAAGAAGCAGATTCCAGAAACACTTGTTGGAAAATGACTACATTCATGGATTTTTACATATCTTATCTCATATTATTCTCTGCTATGGTTAACCTATGTCCCTTAAAAGTTCATGTGTTGGAAACTTAATTGCTATTGTAATGGTATTAAGAGGTGGGGACTTTAAGAAGTGATTAGGTTATGAAGGATCTTTCCTCATCAATAAATTAATGCTGTTATTGTGGGAATGGATTAGTTATCATCAAAGTGGATTCTTAATTAAAAAAAACATGAGTTCAGCCTTTTTCTCTTTCTGTCTCACATGGTCGCTTGTCTCTTCCCCATGTTATGAGGCAGAAAGAAGGCCCTTGCCAGATGTAGCCCCTCCATCTTGTACTTCTCCACCTCCAGAACCATTAGCCAATTAAATATTTTTTCTTTGTATAATTAGCCAGTCTGTAGTATTCTGCTATAGCAGCAGAAAAGAGATTAAGATATCCTCTCGATAAATGTACATGAATGCATAAATTATTATGCAAATAGGGAAGTGCAAAGTCAGAGAAGTAAATTAACTTGCTCAAAATCACACAATTAAGAGGTAAAAGGAACATTCATGGAAAATTTGGTTTAGTTCTGAAGTCTCTAATCTTCTCACTACTCTGAGAACTTTCAGAAAGAGCATAGGACTCATTCCCACTGCTCATGCCCCCACTTGGCATGCAAGTTTAATAATACAGGATTTGCTTTTGCTTAATGCCCTATCCCTAGTACCTAGAACAGTGCCTCACACACAGTAGGCAGTCTTTGAATGTGGACTGATAAAATAGCACTGACAATGAATTTAACATTTCTGTCTTTAATTTACCTCTAAATTTGACTTTATGGAATAAGAGCTATCACACATGTAGAATTTTCCTTCACATGTTGTTGGCATAAGTTGTTGAATCTCCCCAACCTTTTGCCCCAAGGTCATTTCTTAAAATGAGACAAAATTTAAGGAATCATTAAGCAAGAATGGTAGTCCATATCTCAATAGCAGAAAACAATAAAGCTATATTGGGTTGCTTTATACTTCCTAATAGAGAAGCTCACTTCTAAATGATTGCCTCTTGTTATTTAGTCACATTGTGGATACAAATTAAATTAATGTATTGGTGCAGTTACAAATTAGTGGCAAATCAAGGACTTGCAGAATTACTTGTAAATAGTGTATCTGTTCTTTTTTGGGAATACCAAGGGTCTAACCAGGTCATTCAAACACGACACATGGGTGCTACATTGATTGGCATGGAAAAAGCTAGGAAATTACTATGTACAAGAGATCTTGTGGGGAAGCAGTTACCATAGCAACTGTGGCCTCATAGACTGTTAGAATGATAGAATTTATTTCAGCATAATTACACAGCCTTTTGATGAGCTTTCTTCTCTAGGACATACTGAACCCATGTAACATAGCTATACAAAGAAAATTATCTTAATTGGAAAGGACTCCTCTCTTTAATATATGCTGCTTGAAGTTTGAATATCAGTATTTGATATGAAATTATCTTTGTAGTTACCCTTTTAGAGACATTTGGTTAAAACATTCCATGTAAAAATCTAAATATAGTCACCCTTGTGATATGAATACAAATAAAAGACGAGAGAATATAAATGTGCAGTATGCTATTTCTATAGGATCATAAAATTGTTATCCATGGCTTTTCAAATAAATTAAACATTGTTACAACTGCTAATTGAATTAGTATTAAGCTCATTTCTTTTCTTTATATTCGTGAGCTTTCCTTAGAGATATTCAAATTCATAGCTTTAATTGTAGAAGCAGTACAGAGCTTTTCCTCTAGTTAGTTTCCTAAATAGTAAAGTCAACTGTTTTAAAACAAATGCTAAAGTGTACCTTCATTTCTGACCATTTTCATTTTCAAGCAGAAAAGGTTTCTGTTTTCATAGACAGAGTGAACTTTTAAAATCCCAGCTTCTAATCAGCAGTTGCACATTACTGTAGTCACAAGTAACAGTCTGTGGACCACAATCCCATAATTACTGTGCTGAAAGACATTTTTGTCACTTGATAACAAGAGAATGGATCAAAAGCATATCTCCCTTGGTGTTTATGCCTCTGACATCTTACAATATGGTTTGCAGACAGAAGGAGCTTTTCAAGGAACTGTGACATTTTCCTTTTTTTGCTGTGACCCAACTAAGAATAAAACCCCTGTCAGGTCTGATTTAGGGACCTGATATTTTAACCCCTTCCCTGCCATAGAAAATGACATTCAGTAAGCTACTCATGTTATCACATATTGGATTCATAATTTTTTTTTATTTCAGCATATCATGAGGGTACAAATTTTAAGGTTGCGTATAATGCCCTTGCCTCCCTCCCCTCACAAGTCTGAGCTTCAAGCGTGACCATCCCCCAGACGGTGCACATCTCACTCATTATGTATGTATATACCCGTCCCCTACTCCCCCCTCCCACCTGCCCAATTGGATTCATAATTTAAAACTGATACTTGAGTGTCTATTTCCTCTTCTCTAACTGGGATATGTGCTGTGAAATGAGATTTAGCCTCATAAAATAGACTTTCTATTTCTATTAAATTTAAAGTTTATATTAAGCTTAAATATTATTACTTTATACTCTTGGTGGGGCTCATCAGAAGAACTCCTAGGGGAGTCCTATAACTCTAAACTATTTAAAGTGGTAAAAATTAAGCTCAGCTCATCATTTTAGCTGACTCATTCCAGCAAGAAATCTGGTGGGTGATTTTTAAATGAGCAAGGAAAATTGCCAAGAGCACTATCTTAAGAAAATTGAATTAAACCTTAATGTCCCAAGTCCTGCTAACAACTGTGCCTCATCTCTGCCCCCTAGCAGCTTACTGGAATGAGAAGTAAAAACCAGGGTAAAACCAGAGGAAAAAGAGAGCTGCCTTAAATAGATGGGGCAGGACATCTGGTCCTGTGGCCTGATCTCTTACTGTATTTCATCCCTTCTCCCACCATGAATAGAACACACAAAAGAGATGTGTAGAGTTCATACTCTCTTCCATCTTTGCCTTTATTCTGAGAGCCCGCAATATCCAATTTTAATTTGCACAATACTGATCCATTCGTCTCTTGTTCAGGTGGCATCCGTGTTCTCTTGGCCCACACGGAAGTCACCCAGAGGCTGGCAGGTGGCTCATGAAGGGCTGCAGATGTGCTTCAGTGTATTTTAAATGTGTAGCTCTATTCACTGTCTGGTTTCTTTTTTTGATTATGAGCCATCTGTAATTTTCAATCTGTTCTCAGGATTGAGTTTTACACTTTATTCAGCTACGACAGGACTATCTGTTTGTATCTCTCCATATGTGACAAACTAGGGGTGAATTAAGACTCTTTGACATTCACCCCATACTCTCATGATAACAGGCTTGTTTAGGTAGCAAAATAGTGAGTTTAATTTCCTGAAGCCCAGTGCACCTCCCAATACCACAACTTGGAAAATCATCATCCCCTTGAAACAATTCTCAACATTTTAAATTTATTTTCCTAACTATTCTTTGGAAATAAGGGGGATAAAATGCAAGTTAGTATAGCCACACTAACCAGGAGAAGAGAAGTTCTATAATTCTTTTGTTTAATTGTAGGAGATATTCTCTGATGATTCAAACTTAGTTTGCCATCTAGTTTGTCTATATTATTCTTTAAAAATGTTCATAGCATTTACTACCACTTAATATTTTCTAATTTATTTGTTTATTGATTGCCTCCTTGTCTTCCCTCATAATTTAAGCCCCCAAAGGGTAAGGGCTTATTCATGCTTAAATTCTTCTTGATGGAAGAAGATCTGGTTTATAATATGTGCTTAATATTATTGAGTGAGGAAATATATAATATTATCTTTGGAAATCATTTTCTTCCTGTTGTTATAGAGTTCCTGCCATTTGTCTCTGGTGGAATGGAACAGAGAGTCCTGAAAGAAGGATGGGGACTGAAACAAGTCCTGTGTCCCCAGGACAAAGACACACTCCATGATGCTTATAGAACATGTAAGGTCAGTGAAAAAAGGTTAGTGAACCAGAGGGAAGGTGAGAAGGGATAGACAGTAGGCTTTCTTTTCTTTTTTTTGAGACAGAGTCTCACTCTGTTGCCTGAGTTAGAGTGCCATGGCATCAGCCTAGCTCACAGCAACCTCAAACTCCTGGGCTCAGGTGATCCTTCTGCCTCAGCCTCCCAAGTAGCTGGGACTAGAGGCATGTGCCACCATGCCTGGCTAATTTTTTCTATATGTTTTTAGATGGTGAATTAATTTCTTTCTATTTTTTAGTTGAGATGGGGTCTTGCTCTTGCTCAGGCTGGTTTCGAACTCCTGACCTTGAGCGATCCACCCACCTCGGCCTCTCAGAGGGCTAAGATTACAGGCGTGAACCACCATGCCCGGCTGACCCTGGGCTTTCTGTTTACTATCTTGGGTATAGTTACTAACTATGCCATTTGGGATCCTGGGGTAAAATGTTTCTGAAATGTGGTAGCAACAGCAGATGCAATTCCATGATTGTTAGACCACTTGGCTCACAGGGTCATCCTATTTTTGGAGATAATTTCCTTCATGCTGAAGATGTGGCCACCTCTTTCAGTGATGCTGTTTTGATCTTTTTAAAAAATTTTATTTCAGAGTATTACCAAAGGAAAAAATGACTTTTATAAAAAAGACACCTGCACCCAAATGATTATAGCAGCACAATTCACAATTGCAAAAATGTGGAAACAACCCAAGTGCCCGTCAATACATGAGTGGATTAATAAAATGTGATATATGTATGCCATGGAGTACTATTCAGCTGTAAGAAACAGTGGTGATATAGCACCTCTTGTATTTTCTTGGATAGAGCTGGAACCCATTCTAGTAAGTGAAGTATCCCAAAAATGGAAAAATAAGCACCACATGCACTTACCAGCAAATTGGTTTCACTGATCAACACCTAAGTGCACATATAGGAATAACATTTATTGGGTGTTGGACAGATGAGGGAGGAGGGGATGGGTATATACAGACATAATGAGTGCGATGTGCACCATCTAGGGGATGGACACGCTTGAAGCTCTGACTGGAGGAGGAGAAGGGGGTAAGGGCAACACACGTAACCTAAACATTTATACCCCCATAATATGCCGAAATAAAAAAAATAAATTATAAGAATTGTACTAATTGTACTTTGGTATCTTAGAGCTGTAATCACTAATGATATTTATTTTATACTTGAATTTGTTTTTTTCTTTTGAAATAAATGAACTTTTAAATATATTGAGAAGAGAGGAAACTGTTCCTTTAAATGAATGTAGATAATTGAAAAAGGATAAATTATTTCCCTTCCCCTCAGAATTTTTACATAAATATTCTAAATGCTTAACATGGTTATTTAATGCCATTTCCATTAATGTATTCATAAACAGAGAAGCCACTGCTTCATGTATAGTTATACTATCAAAAATTGCATTTTAAAGTCCAGGAAAAAATTATTTTGAACTCTTTAATTTTAAAGATCACTTGGTGGCCAGGCGAGTAGCTCGTGCCTGTAATCCTAGTATTCTGAGAGGCTGAGGCAGGATTGCTTGAGCTCAGAAGTTTGATACCAGCATGAGCAAGAACGAGACCCTATCTTTACTAAAAATAGAAAAATTAGCCAGTCGCAATGGTACACACCTGTAATCCCAGCTATTCTGGAGGCTGAGGCAGGAGGTTTGTCGAGCCCAGGAGTTTGAGATTGCAGTGAGCTATGATGATGCCACTGCACTCTAGCCAGGGCAACAGAGCAAGACTCTGTCTCAAAAAAAAAGGTCACTTGATAACTAGCAGGTTAGACATTTCTGATATTATCACGTATAGAATATTAGAAGTTAAGACACAATTAATACAAACTTTCTGGAGGGCAAATTGGCAAAATGTATCAGTGCTTTAAAACTGTATAGCACTTTGACCTAGTAGTTCCATTCGTAGTAATCGATACTTACAGTAATTAATACTTAGGAAAGAATCATGGGAGTGTACAGAAATTTAGTTATGAAGATATTCACACAACACTGATATTAAGAGTTGGTAACACCTAAAAGTTGAAGACTGAGCAAATAAACTCTAATATGTTATATGTTATACCTATACAGCAGTGTTGTAAAAAAAACCACTTATTGATAAGAAAAAGCATTCTCAATATATTGTTTATTAGTAGAAGCAAATCATAAACCTGTAGGCATAATAGGAGCTTTTTTTAATATAAAAATGGTATTATGGTACATGCAGAGAAAATAGATTTTCACCTCAGTGTTAATGGTAGCAATTTCTGAGTGGTAAGATAATGGATGATTTTGTTGTCCTTTTGTTTATCTGTATTTGCTAGAAGTAATGTACTGAATACATATTACTGAAGTTCAAGAATAAGTGATAATAGAGTTAAGGATTTTGACATCTGCTACTTTTTAGATCAAGTCTTGAATTATCCTACATTATGTTTTGCAGAAAGTATACAAGCAGCAACAGAACAGCAACATATTCTTTCTTGCAGACCGAACAGAAATGCTTTCTCAAAGCAAAAGTAAGTGGGTTTTTTGTTTTCAGGGTGGCGGTGGGTTGGGGTGGGGGGAGGTAAAAGGCAGGGTTTGGGTGTCTTATGTGGAAAGGCACAAAAAGTCTTTTGATGGCTTTCTGTGGAACTTCATAGTGATACCCAAATTATACTGTCTGTATCTAAATGTTAAAATATATATCTAAGGTTTCATGCAGTGGTTTGGTTTTCTTAAAGTTAGCCTTCTGAAGAAGATTCTACAGTTTAAAATATATATATATATATCATAAGATGTGTTAGAAAGCAATTTTTATTATATTAACCTGTGCTTTAGAGTTTCAGAAAGACATAAGTATGAAAAACCATTACCACTTTTTACCTTTGTGACTTTGGATGAAATACATTGAGTCTCCAGGGCCTTTTAGGATTTAAATAAGGTGGTACTTGCTTAGCCAAGTACCTGAGCCAAAATGAGCACTCAGCAAACAGAAACTATTTTTGTAAAAGATTCTTTATTATTATTACTAATAAAACATTCTTTATTAGTAACCTATTATAAATTGTTATTGGCACTAACGCTGTGTGTACTCATAGTTTGATCTTGATAAATGGCCTATATTGCCCTATGAAGTACTAGTTAAGAGTCCAAAAATTTTTATTTAACATTTCTTCTCCCTCCCTGCCACAGACACATTAGATGAACTGAAAAAAGAATACCAAGAAATAGAAAACTCAGAGAAGACCAAAATCAAGAAGTAATCAACCTGATATCACCTAACAATGTGTGGCATTTGTTGTTCTGTAAGCTTTTCCATTGATAATTTCAGTAAAGATATAAAAGAGGATTTACTGTATAATCTTAAGCGACGGGGACCCAGTATTAGTAAACAACTGTTAAAGTCTGATGTTAACTACAAGTGTTTATTTTCTGGCCACGTCCTTCACTTGAGAGGTGTTTTGACTGCCCAGCCCCTGGAAGATGAAAGAGGCAGTGTGTTCCTATGGAATGGAGAAGTCTTTAGTGGAATAAAGGTTGAAGCTGAAGAGAATGATACTCAAATTATGTTTAATTATCTTTCCTCTTGTAAGAATGAATCTGACATTTTGTCACTCTTCTCAAAAGTCCAAGGTCCTTGGTCTTTTATATATTATCAAGCATCCACTCATTATTTATGGTTTGGTAGGGATTTTTTTGGTCGCCGCAGCTTGCTTTGGCATTTTAGTAATTTGGGCAAGAGTTTCTCCCTCTCTTCAGTTGGTGCCCAAACATCAGGAGTGGCAAATCAGTGGCAAGAAGTTCCAGCGTCTGGAATTTTCAGAATTGATCTTAAGTCTCCTACCATTTCCAGATGTATAATATTAAAATTGTATCCTTGGAAATATATTTCTAGGGAGAATGTTGTTGAAGAATGTGTTAATAGCCTAACTCAGATATCAGCAAACTTACCAGCATTTGTATCAGTGGTAGCAAATGAAGCCAAACTATATCTTGAAAAACCTGTTATCCCTTTAAATATGTTGTTGCCACAAGCTCCATTGGAGACTCATTGCAGTAATATTTCCAGCATCCCAACTACAAGAGAGACACTTCAGGTCTTTCTTGCTGATGGACACACGAAGGAAGTAGTTCAGCAGTTTATTGATGTCCTGAGTGTTGCAGTCAAGAGACGTGTCTTGTGTTTACCTAGGGATGAAAACCTGGCACCAAATGAAGTTTTGCCAACTTGTGAAAGGAAAGCGAATGTTGCAATCCTGTTTTCTGGGGGCATCGATTCCATGGTTATTGCAACCCTTGCTGACCGTCATATTCCCTTAGACGAACCAATTGATCTTCTTAATGTAGCTTTCATGACTGGAGAAAAGACTGTACCAACTAGCTTTAACAAAAAAAGGAGTAAACAGAAAAATCATTGTGAAATACTTTCTGAAGAATTCTCTAAAAATGTTGCTGCCACTGATGTTGCCAGTCCTGATAAACAATTCAATGTACCAGATCGAATTACAGGA
>CAUYPO010108928.1:0-35792 GCA_963574435.1 Cheirogaleus major
GCCTCTGATTTCTGTGTATTGATTTTGTATCCTGAGACTCTTTCACGTCAGGACATAACATGGGTAAGGGCTGGCGATAAATTATAAACTCCTTGCTTACACTACAGAGAAAGAAACCACACTGACAACAAAATGAGTAGATCTGTTTGAAGCAAGTGTCAGGAATTTAACTTTAGCTCACTCTTACGTTATTAAAGAGCACACCATACAAAACCAAGGCCCAAAGAAAGAAGCGCTGCATCTGCAATAGTTATCACCCCAAGACCCACGTAAGGCAGCTCACAGGCTGCTGCTCTGACTCATTAATCCTTTCTCTACTTAGAAAAGATAAAGTTATTTTAATACTCAATCTCTAAGGTTGTACCTATTCTTAGTAACTACATTGCAAAACTGCATGGTGGTAACTTCTACTTTATCAGGAAAAAAATCCCTAGAGATACAATTAGAAGGAAAGATTCTAGTTATCAGCCCTTTATTGGATACAAATCAGGTTCTTAAAATAAGAATAAAAAGAATAAGAAAAGGAGAAAAGTAGGAGGACGACTGTGCAAACAGATACCAACTGACTGGAGGTACAGTGCCCAAGTTTATGCTGGTACTTGGACTTCTAACTTAGAAGATTTAGGACTCTATTTCAAAATATCTGCTCTAATCAAATTTGCCAAAGTCCCAGAAATAATAAATCTAAAGTCTGATTTGCTATTCTTTTGAAACAGAGAAAATAATTAACATATTCATACACAAATTGTATTTTTTTATCAATGCTGTTTGTGAAACAAATGCTTAAGAGACCACACCCAGACTATATACATTGTTGCATAGCTATACTACTACTGTACAGCCACATAGGTTTAAAAAATTACAAGTGGGACTTCATAAATATTAGAAACTTGGTCTACAACTTCGTATTTCTTGAAAACCAAGATACTAGTCAATGAACAACAGTTAATTCAAGGAGAACACTCTGCTGAATAGCAAAATTTATAGTAAGGTCGGTACAGGCTAGTTCATGGTATTACAAATTCCCTAATGAGAGAGGATGGAGGAGTAAGGAGATAGGGGTGGGGTGAAGATCGGGGGAGAAAAGAGAGAAAGAGAGAGAAAAGGAGAAAGTTCCTTCAGTAGACCTTCCCATGCTAAGTATCTGGGTCAGCATTTAGCAAGTGTAGAGGAGGCCTGCAAGTCTGGATAAACCAGACCATACAGCCCACCTGACCACACCTGAACTAGAGGGGAGAGGCGAGATCAGGTCTTGCTAGATCTTCGGAATTTTTGAAACCAGTCTATATTCCCCCCTCCTCCCACCAAGACTATTATCAAACTCTCTAGGAAAAGAGCCTAATCCACTAGAACCAGGGCAAAGAAACACAATGAACTTAATTTACTGTTGTTAGGGCTAAGCAGTCAAGGGGCAGAGGTTGATCTGTCAATCATCCATCAAGCCACCAGCTGAAAGGAAGTGTTCCTGTGAGCTCTCCCAGGACCTGGGAGCCCCAGCACAGCTCTCACAGGTACAGCAGGGAGTGCAAAAGTAACCTAAAATGTAGCACTATTCTTTAAAAGGTTACTGACGATTGGAAAAGATAAATGACCTTGCTCACAGAAAGCAATAAGCAAATCATGAGTGACTATAATTAAATACGAAAGTGGGAAAGGCAACTCAAGTACTATAGTAACAGGGGAGAGGAAGAAGACCAGAGAATAGTGGGATGGGTGACCCCATGGTGATGGTGAGACTTACATATGATGTGACTTTTACATAATGATCACTGAGACTTATATATCATGGAAAATGCTGGCTAGTCAGAGAGGGAAAGGAGATCTTTCAGGCAATAGGAAGGGGCACAGGTAAGGTGTACACAAAGTCAAGTCAGTGCTTTTGTTTGCTGTGAGAGGAACCTCACAGGGAACAAGATAAACTGCATTCTCCCACACCCTAATGAAGTCCATGTTACCTCCCAGAATCACACTCTCCCTCTCTCTTTCTTTCTCTCCTTCTCCTCTTCCACCCAAGCCACCCCTCCTTATTCAAAGGCATCAAGTACACCTTTCATTCACTTATTATTCATCTATTAATCTATTCCTTCCTACATCCCTCTAGTAATTGTTTATAGAGGAAACACTTTTTTAGAACATGAGTCCTCCACATTGAGAACAAATGAGAAGAGGAAGTCATCCTTGTGAACCAAATAGACAATGAAAAACAACACAGAGAAAATTAAGATACTGGACAGCTATGAGCTACTAGATTGGCAGAGCTTCTGAGTGTGTCAGGAATTCGACAGAACTGCAAGTTCCACCTTCCCATTACTCCTGCAGGACAGGCTGAGTCACACAGAAAGATGTGTGCCCTGCTCCCATCAGATCGCAACACAACATAGTCCATCGCTGTTCAAACTGGCTTGTGCCCAGCAAGGCATAGTGAACTGCAAGGTGATGACAGCTTCAGTTTCACATCTGCAGCTGTCACAGCTGCACAAGTTTTGGATCTGACCACCAAACATTTCTCATGAAGCACTGTGGAGATACAGAGGCAGAGCTAAGGAGAAGTGTCAAAAATAGAAAACACCCATTAGTAAACTCATTAATGAGGAGTATATTGATATTTTCACATGGGTATGATTTTATATGCCACTATTTAATAAGCATTAATTCATAGAAATTTACAATGGAGACTTCATCCTGCAGGGAAAAACTATGCAAACATTGTAAGTAACACTAGAGGAAGAACACCTGTTAGATCAATACTTCCTAATGAAGGTTGTAGATCAGATCAGCCATCCAAGGAGATTTTGCTAAGAGCTACATGCCTAGGCCTCAACTCCTGGAGACTCTGACTCAGTAGGACAAGAGTGATGCTCAGATGTGTGTATTCCGAAGCTCCTCCAACTGGTACTTACTGTGTCTTGAATGACTGAGAACACTTTGGGCAATCTGTAGGATACTCACCAGTAGCTGTGTTCCAAGTCCCGCCCAATTCAAAAAGTGAAACACTTTTCAAATAATAAATATACCAAACTGAATGCAAAGGGTTGACTGAAAATATCATCTTCTGACAATCTGTTAAAACATTGCAGAAAAGCCCCTCACCTGCATAATATGACCAGACGGGCACAGGATATTTTGACAACATGATATGAAATCGATTTTTTAAAAACTAACATATATAACTATAATATTTAGAAGAGGAAGGTAGAGAGGGAAATGAAGAAACACCATAATGGTAGGGAAGAATATTTTTCCTTCCTCTTTCTTCTTCTTATATAGAATTTTCTGCTCTTCTAAAACACTTTTGTATAAAAGAAGTAATGACCTGCACAGAGTGATCTGCCAGTAAGGAGGATCACTTTAATCACATCCAGGTGAAACAGGAGGCCTGTCTGACACTTGGCACAGAGTTGAGCAATAATTGTTTGCTAAATCTGTCATGCTAGGCATTAAAAATACATATTAATCATCACCAAAGAAGCCAACGTCTACACGTCATGACCCTCTCATTCCCTAGTCATTTGTCTGAGGCCCTGGGCTGGTTGTCACTCTACCTACCATAGGAGTTCCTACCACTTCCTCTGTGTTTTCCTCTTCTGTAAGAGTAAGAAAGAGGAGGACACAAGTTACTTAAAATAAAACAAAAAAAATGTATAAGTACCAATGGATTCATCAAAATTTCCCCAAGATCAACGCCTATAGAGGCAGCACACAATACTTAATGTGACTATTAAAAGCTAGTTAAATAAGGACAGAAACGATTAACTCCAGCAGTTATGGAAGAGATGGATTGACTGTTACTTTTCATACCATTCCCATCTAATTAAAAGGGCCTGCCAAAGACATCTGCAATATAAGTTTAAGTGAAAAAGCAAGTTTGAGTGCTATATATTTAGTATATTCCCCATGGAGTTTTTAAAAATAGGAGAAAGAATCATAGAAAACATGGGATTCATGGAGATCTGAAATAATATGAACCAAAAATCTCAGAAATAATTTTTTATTTCCACAAATTAAGAGACAATCTCCAAGTTAAAACCACTCAAACAAACAAAAGCAAAAACAAAACCACCATAACCTAATGGTCAGTTTTTTAACTGTATTAAAAAAAAAAAAAAAAAAGGAAAAAAGCCAAGATACTCTTTACAACTTGCCAAGAAAGAAGATGCGATAACATTTCAGATGCAAAGAAAAGAATCCTTCAGATTTAGGTGAAGAGAAAGAAGAGCTTGAAAGAAAATCTGCCCAAAGGAAATGATCACCACTGGCCCAGGACAGAGGCAAAACTCTGTTTTTTGAAGATAGAAGAAAAATATTTCATGACCAAAATCATCTGAAACAATCTGTCCACAAGACCACATCTGAAGTGGTCACAACATAAGCAATAGAGTAAAAAGAGTTTATGAAGCAGACTCATGCCCTTCCAAAAAGAATTTAATGTTAGCAAAATGTTGCAATTATGTATAACATCAGTCCCTTATTTTGAGAAGAGCAAGGGCAACAACAGAATTTCACAAAGGATTCCATTACAATGATGGAATATGACCAATTCAAAATGCTAAACTCTGTATCATTTCTAGAAAAGAGGTCAAGATGGCAGTTCCTAATATAAAATGTGAAGAATTAATTTAAGCAATTTTACTACACATGTTAATGGGAAAAATGGAAATGCAAGCATTTCCTTTATATATATATAACACTATTCTGAAAGCATGTTGAAAAACAAACATCTAACATTAGAACAAATAAACACATCTTTGAATTCTATGGGAAGAGAATTCTAGAATTTCTTTTTAAAAACATACAATAATATTCCTGATTATTCTAGCAAGTATAGCTTCCTTCAGCCCCCACAGAGCACCGCGATGTTTACTAGAGCGTCTCAGGCTGGGAAACAGCTACAGAGGCCAGAGACTAAAGAAGGCTGATCTCCCAACTGCCCCCATCCTGTGAGCCAGTCTCCAAACACCATCCCACGTGCTGGGAACCCAAAGCAGAAGGAGAGGAGGGTGTAATTCCACCTGGCGCTGCACACAAGCCACACCTGGGGAGGAGAGATGGGCTGAGTGAGTGGGCGCCTACTGGAGGAGCCCAAGGTGCTAGTGTGGGGGAGGAGGGAGCAGCAAGGAGGGGGAGGAGAAAGCGGACAGTTCCGGCCCCAGTGTCACCACTGTGAGTGTCTCCTGCCCTTCTTCCAGCTTTCCCCAGAGTCACTGCTGCGATACCAACATCACAGCTGAAAAACTTGAAGAAGATGGAATCTTCAATAAAGAGATTATTGAGAAGGGTTAAGTATACTACAAATGGTACGCAAGTCAAATGTATAGAAGTGCAAGACTGCCTATAATAAGCACATATGATTATCCTCCAATTTAGTTCCATGGAAAATCAAAGTTTCAAGTCCATCCCAGAAGAGGAAAAGCAAGAAAAATGCAAAAACTGAAAATATAGTGGGGAATAACACATATGTCTCCATTTCCTCTGGTAACTTATGTTTTGAAATACCTTTAAAAAAAAAAATCAATAGAATGAACTTCCTAATGCCTATTTTTAAAAAGTACCTTTGAATTATACCTACCAAAAAAAAGCATGCATGCAGACTAGAAGTTAGGGGATAGTCCCAGATGTAACCAGTCTGTGCAAATCCAGAGTAAACAAACAATATCACTGTTACAGCAAGGCCACACTTTAGAGCCAGCACTGAGTCTGGATCCTTCTCCTACTAGGCATGTGACTCGGGGAAAGGTGCCCAGCCTCTGAGTGCCTCAGCTTCTGCCTCTGCAAAATAAGAATGATCACCATCTACGGTGACTTGCAGGAATCCTAGGAAGATTCAATGAGATGAAGTATGTAAAAGTGACTGCCCTAGTGTGTAGTGGGCATTAAAAAATGCTAGCTATTATGAACTCAAAGAGCTTCAAAATGTTGTAAAGCAAACAAGGAAATTCAAGAATGAGCCACTGAGGATGGGAGAGGTAGAAGGTAAGCAGGGAATGATATGAAGAAGGAGTACATAGGTAAAGATGAATAATTATTTATTGGTTTTCAGTGGGGGGAGGTTTATAAGTGTATATTAATTTACTACTAAACAAAACAAAAGGTGAGCAAGTATAGACCAATGATAAGAATCTGTCATAAGCCAAGGACAATGATTAATCTAATTATATGTGCCTGAGTTCCAGAAGGAGGGGTGGGGGAAGGAGTTATCTTAATAATTCCAAGAAAGCAAATGAAACTCCCTAGTCAGTGTAACCAATTCAAGTTGACAAACATCTATTGATTACTCACTATAATTATCAGATGCTGTGCTCAGTACACCAGATATCACAGATAAATAAAAACTACAGTCCCCGCACCCAAGGATTCGCATTCTAGTGCAGGAGAGACACCACCACACCGTGAGCACCCCTTGGGTGGGTGCTTCGGAAGTAGCGGAGTGCAGCACAGGGAGGTGGTCTTGAGGAGACCCCGCAGGCAACACCACCGTGCAGTCCAAGGGAAGAGAAGGAAAGAAGAGATCCGGTCATTGGAGAGTAGGTGCACAATACAGGGACCTGCGACAGCCAGGTGTGTTCAGGGAGCAACTTGGGAAAAATGAGCAGCGAGTGGAGAGAAGTAAACCAAGGACAGTCAGCAGGTGTGCGATTTGGATTTACAAAACTTCATTCCATTAATCAGGTGGATCTGAGAGCAATGAGATGAGAATGTGGGCAAAGGCCAGTTAAGAGGTTCTTGCGGTCATTTAGACCAGGGCAAATGATGGCCTGCACACAGGGCACACTGCTTAGAAACTCAAGGCAGGCAGGCAGAGGGGACAATAGGGGACGGCGGGGCCTGCAGTGCAACAAAGAACTGTAGAGAGCTAATCCCTCAGACAGTGCCCGTCTGGTTTTTTGTTTGTTTTTTCATTTATTTACTTTAGTTGACATGCCTATGAAAGACTTAGTGGAATAAAAAAATAAAAATAGTTTAATTGACAAATAAAAATTGTACATAAGTATGGTGTACAACATGGTGTTGTGATAGATGTATACATCATAGGGTGGCTAAATCAAATGAATTAACATATCCATTACTTCACATATTTATTTTTTGTGGTGATAACATTTAAAATCTCTCTTAGCAATTTTTAAGAATACATTATTATTAACTATAGTCATCATCTTGTCCAATAGATTTCCTGAACTTATTTCTCCTCTCTAACTGAAATTTTGTACCCTTTGACCAACATTTCTCCAATCCTTCCCTTTGTTTTGTAATAGCTTACAAGCCAAACCCACTATCCTGAATACAGAGGTTATCATCGAAGAGGCATGATCTCTTGACCTTATTGCTTGATTGGATGAGGAGGTGGGACAGATGGTGGAGTTTAAGACAGTGCATCTCTAACTGTAATGTGCATAGAATTCCCTGGAGAGCTTGTTAATATGCAGATTCTAATTCAGTAGGTCTGGGCTGGTGCCTGAGCCTCTGCATTGCTAACAAGCGCAAATGATACTGATGCTATCATGGACCACACTTTAAGAAGCAAGCATCTGAAAACACCAGGAATCAGAGAAAAGAAAACAGAAGGAGGGCAAGTATAAGAGTTCATTGGCTCTGGGTCACTGAAGTTGGATGTAGGAGCCTGGTGCTCTGCCTGGAGCTAGAGTCGAGAGTAACTCATGTAGACACAGAACAAAAAATAGAAGAATAAAATTAGATTACGTGGAGAAATTGTGTAGTGTTAAGGCAGAACAATGAGTTTCCCATTTTTCCTGGGTGGATAATTAAAATCTCTCAGAAACCCTGTGCTGAGTGATACTTGGATCATTAGGGCTCTGCCCTGCTCAGACATGGCCTCCTTCTCACACACCTGAATTAAATAAAATCAAACCTGTCTCACATTTCTTCCCCATGCAAGTAAAGTGATGAACTTAGTATTTCTGAGGGTACTAAATTGCAGCAGAGGAGGTGTTTGCAAAAATTTTGGTAGGTCCTTGGAAGAATTCTTCATCAGAACCACATTTCTAAATAGCTATACCTGTCTCTACTGCTTTGAATTACAGGTTTTCCTAAAGTTCTGCCAAGTAAGCTTGGAATAAACATCCAAAAGAGTGAACTGTTAATTTTTTATGTTTCCAGATTATGGCTGGGGACATTTCTTTTCCAGAGTTAAGGTCTTTAACACATTTCTACTCTAGAACTTACCACTACCCCTTACTATGTAACTACTCTGTCTCCTTTCTAGACAGTAAACTCCCTGAGAGTAGGATTTCTTTTCTTTCTCTCTCTCTACATATATTCTTGGAGAACAGAACAGTGCCATGAATACAGTAAAAGTTCAAAAGTTCATCAGTTGGGTGAATGTTGTTTCCTTATCTTAGCTTTTCTTGGTGGAAAATTACTGTTGAAGAGTGTTTTTCTTCTGCCTGTAGCATCAGTCCAGCTTCTCATCCCAGCACTGAGGCCTTGGTGGCTGTGGCAGTCCATTGTTAGAATCAAGAAAAGGCAGAAGGCTGTCTCCAGACAGGCTGGTTTTAATTGATTAAATGATCCCTGGCACTAAGGTGTCTAATTTATTCCATTTGACTTCTTAAACAACAAATCAATGTTGATCTGGAAAAGAAACATCTGGAAACAACCATCCAGTCCTGCCTGATCAGTCCACTTAATTCTAAAAACTCACTCAACTTTTGGAACCAAACTCTTTTAAGTAGAATGTTAGTGCAGGAATCTCTTCCCTCATATGGGAAAATCTTAAAAGAGCCACAGTTATTTTCTCACAGTTGACATTGGTAGATGGGTTTATTATGTAGTCAATAAATTTTGTTAAATTGCCAGACACATGTGACTTTTCTCTGTGTTAAAAACACTTTTGTATCTATTAAAATACAAAAAAAAAGTAAAAACAACTTTTTAAGCCCTTTGGGATTGAGAGCTCAACTCCATGTGGTAAGTTGCCGTATTTTCCAAATTTTCAGCATTAGCAAATATTATTTACATAATCAATGAATTTTTTTTAAAAATTGTGACTATCAGTGTTAATCAATCAAGACTAAACAAAAACATTATTGTGTATCATATATACCTTCTTGCTGAAAGTCTAAAATTCTGCTTCATATAAAATACCTAAGACAATGTGATATTTACTGTCTACTTTGCCCATAAAGAAATTCAAAACACTTGCCATTTCTTTCTCCTCTAAGGATCATATTAGTATTAATGAGATGTTGATGCGAAATTGTCTTCTCTATGCAACATTACTCTCTGCAAGAATACCAAGCTACAGTCAAACCTGTTTTCAAGAAAAATAAGACTAAAATTCTATACCTAGAAAATTCAGTTCTCAAAACTATGCAGTTTGTTCATTTCTGTTACTGTAATCAAGAAAATTATCTCTCTTTTGGCCTATATTTTAAGAATGATAATTAATATACAAAAAGTTTTTTTTACATATGTCAACAATATTACTAAACAGAACGGATCTGAATCTATTCTCATTTGTAAATAAACACAAGGTCTAGAACAGCAAACCTCTCCCCCTAGCCTCCACCCCCAGCCTCATTTGCTTCCTCTGGGTTTCCTATACAAGTGCTATAAGAAAAAAAAATAACTGTAAGCTATACCAACACAGCCCACTGTATTGACATTTCAGACTACTAACATGTTAGTGGCTTAACTATTAATACAGTTGATTTTATATTAGAACAAAACATCTCTCTCTCACACACACACACACATATACACACTATATATAAAAATTTGTATACATACACACATATATAAACTAAAAGAGTTCTTCAATCATCAGAGAAGAAAAATTCTGAATTTTCATAGTATTCAAATATAACAGTAGTATACTAGACATAATAAATTCATTTATATGAGTTCTGCAGCTTATTTAAAATATTCTTG
This sequence comes from Cheirogaleus major, assembly GCA_963574435.1. Classification (NCBI taxonomy): domain Eukaryota; kingdom Metazoa; phylum Chordata; class Mammalia; order Primates; family Cheirogaleidae; genus Cheirogaleus; species Cheirogaleus major. The sequence goes on from CAUYPO010108928.1 coordinate 9,886, forward strand.
TCAATATATTTTATCTGGAAAAGCTCAAAGTTATTTTATGCTTTCATATATATATACATACACATATATTAATACATAAAACATACATCTATAAAATCATTTATGATAAATATTTATTAATTTCCTATAATCCATCTTTAAAATGTATACCTTGGAAAGCATGTTAATGGTTGGCATTATAAACAGTAAGGCAAATTTGAGTTACAAATGGAGTTGATGATTATAGCTTTATCTTCACACTTTGTAATACTATGTCCTACCCTGGTTAAGCAAATTCTATTTCAATATCTTAATTTACCTTGAGTACCCCTGACAAGAATTATTCAGTTATGTAACACAAATACTTATTTTGAATATATTTAATTAAAAAGTGTTCTGCCGTTTTTTTTTCCCCACTGTAGCCAATGACCAAGACTTGAAGGCACTTGAAGCCACACTTGTTAGCAGAAACTGTTTCTATGGAAATTTAATAGCTCCAAGGAAATTTTGTCCTTGGAACATAACTGGGCACTTAGTACATACTTATGAGATGAATGAATGAATGCTGAATAAATTCTACGTTTTTATCAGAACACTGACGGGATTGAGAAGAAAACATTAGACATGCCATTACGGAGCTCAACTCCCTTCAATCATTCCATGTCAGTCTCTTAGAGGCACAGGAAGGATTCCAAAGATAAAGCACAGTTGTCTTCCATGGTCCCAGCTTTAAAAAAGGTGTTCAAACTCAAATAATCCTAAGAAGCTCTTTAACTGGTATACATAGAAATGTTCCCTTTATAATGTGATTGAATACAGTTAGCCACAGAGAGGGGGACAATGGTTTTACTTCCCTCCCATCAGCTCTGCCCAGAAACGACCACTCTGTCGGACAACTAAACCGTAAATGAAATAGCAAGGAATCTTCATCCCTAATTATGGCAATGAAGGTCAAATCCCATTATGACTTGAAAGCACCAAATTTATTTGTTGCTCAATAATTTTTACATTAATATTACTTAAAATTAAAGAAAAGCAATTGCCAGAAGTTTTTAATGTACAGATTTAGTTGTGGTAGCAATTATTGTAAGAGCGGTTGTGGATTTCCTTCTACCCATATACGAAGACTCAAACCTTAATAAGCAAACACATAGTAAGTAGAAATTGATTTCTATAAAACTAGGCTTCATAAAATAGTATAGTCTGCAGAAATACTGGACACACACACTCTTTAATTATGTATTTTTCAGATTTTCTTCAGTAGTATACAATCACTTTCTCCAAAAATAAACAAACCAAAAATTTCTATTAAAAGATTCTACACTGTAAAGCCTTGTAAACTACATATGTTGATTACTCTTTTCAAAGCCATCTTTGAAAGAAATAATTATACCCTCAGATGAATATCTAAATGTGTTTTTTTAATATGCTAAAAGGGAAACAACTCATTGTGAAGTTTTAACAGTCTCCATTTTTACAATCAATTTCATTTCAGCCACATTGCTGACAGCAATTCTTAACACAACTTAATATTTGTCAATCTGTATAAATATGCTTGAGCTAAGAAATGTGCAATGCTTAACTTGATTAATCATTTTATTTTCAACAAGAAAAGCATACTTACTGTCAAGGAGGCAGAAAAGTTAAGTCCTAATTGAATCTACATCAAAAGGAAAAGAAAGAAAAAAACTTTCTATTTAAATCAGTTGAAAGCTTTAATTATTCAACTGACCTGAGAAAATGAAACTTGGATATACTATTCCTGGGCACATTTGCATCTTTCTTCAGAAAGGCCCTCATAGGATCTTTCATTGCACTAACTTCCAACCCTTCTCTGCCTTCTCAGCCACTACCGATCACGCTGCATATTAATGAGCAAAAGCAGCCAGAATATAGGAAACTCAGCCAAGAATACTAGGACAGACAAGAAAAGGGCTCACTATTTTCAAGAAAACATCTTTTAAGAGTTCTGGGCTCCCAGAAGTCAGGCCAAAACAGAGAGAAACTGCCTTTGGATGAGGATAAATAAGTTTGAGCTTTGCCCACAGGGGATGGTAAAAGACTTTTCTTCCTTTTTTGTACCATCTGTTTTACTAAAGTTAAATCTGGGTTACAGCAGATTCATACTTACATTGGAATTACTTGATTTGTCTGGAAATACAACAGAACTCATAGCATTAGGAATCAAGAACTTGAAGGAAATTTATTATTTTTATGATTGCCATCTGGAAATGCTGTCAAATTACTTCTTTTTTCCACCTACTCCTGGGAGCAATTATGGATATTCTGTGAAAATATCTTAAGGATAAAACATATTATCTAAAAACTTGAGAATCTGGCACAGAGTATATTTCCTTCACCACAAAATTAATAATTCCTGTATAACAACGTTTACTGATTAAAACATGGATATATACAAGTTTTTCATCCTTATATACAAACTATTTTTTGAATTTCGCTATTTTTTGAAGAAATTCAGCTTTCATTATAAATACTCATTAAAGTTCTATCAGCATTTCAAACTTCTCATCATTGTATTGTACACACTGTAATTTCACAGAGAACTGCGAACAGCCCTATCTTTGAACCTTTTGTATTACCGTGCATATTGGTGAAGCACTGCAAATTTCTGTAACCTTTCCCCCTTCTGAACGATCTACAGGTTTTATTGTTTACACCAAGTATTGAATAGTTTTTCTCTATCTTACGGCATCTTGGTGCTCATCTAGTCTGCACCCTCCATTATACGGTTATAGAAATCTTGAAGCCAAAAGTTCCCTTACATAACAAAGCATCGTAGCTAGAAAGTAAAAGGAACCTAATATTCTGACTTCTAGGCTAGGGCAACCAAACTTATTCTGTAATTCCTTAGTATTTCTTAGACTTCTCATAGCACTTATCAAAATGCCTAGCATGTAGTAGGCATTTAAAAAACACTGCTGACTGTTGAACAGCACAGGTTTGAACTGCATGGGTCCACTTACATGCGAATTTTCTTCCACCTGAAGACAGCAAGACCAACTCCTCCTTTCCCTCCTCCTTCTCAACCTACCCAACATGAAGATGACAAGGATGAAGACCATTTCCACTTAACGAATAGTAAATATATTTTCCTTATGATTTTCTTAATAATATTTTCTTTTCTCTAGCTTACTTTATTGTACGAATACAGTATATAATACACATAGCATTCAAAATAGGTGTTCATTGACTGTTTTTATGTTATTGGTTAAGGCTTCCAGTCAACAGAAGGTTATTTATTAGTAACTAAGTTTTGGGGGAGTCATAAGTTATATGCAGATTTTTGACTGTGCAGGGATCCACACTCCTAATTCCCCTGTTGTTTAAGGCTCAACTGTACCTACCGGTTGGTAAAACCAAAGCCACCTTCAGTCTTGAGTCTATTCAAGTACATGGGCTGATACATTATCAGATTGAATTCTATAAACATACATGAACTGCCAGCTTTGCTGATATAAACAGGCGATGTTTTTCTAACTGATAAATAATGTTTGCAAAATATCACAGACCTGGTCAAAAGCAGAATTTAAAACAGTTCTCCCATCCCAAAGCCAACTCAGCTGACAACCATTCTTCCCCCTCTTAGTAGAAATAAGAAAACAGTGGCGGCAAAGAGTCCTATCCAAACCACCATCACTGCCTTCCCCAAATACGGCACTCATCTTTTCCTCCACCCTTAAAAGGACAAAGTGTCACTTATTCTTTGCTAAATTTCTCTTACCTGTGAAGGTGTGGAGCCCCTTCCTACTCCTATCTAAAAAGACAATCCCTCACTATCTACCCCCTCTTCCTCCCCTCTCCTATATCTTTAATTTCTATAAATATTTCAATAGTTCTTCTACATAATAGTCTTTTTAAAAATGGAGTTAACGGCTAAACTTCTTAATTAAGTACTCTGATTCAATGCCACCAGTTTCTTAAGTCCTATTTCCCCTCAGGTGACTACAATTTGGCTTCTACTTCCTTCACTCCAAACAGATGTCTCTTGATACCTTAGCAACAGCTCCTCAGACCACTCCACTGACCGCTTCCTGAAACTCCTCCCACAGCTATATTAACACTATCTCTACTTTTCTGGTGGTTGTTCCTCATGGAGGTGGTAGTTCTCTATTTTGGAAATCACTATTCTCTGAGTATCACTGAAAGTCAGTTTTCCCTAGAGCCTAAATTCTGCCTTTTCCTCATATTATATAAGCTCTCATTGGGCAATCTCAACATCACCATAGCTTCCAGTACCATCTACTCGCGGAGTGATTCCATATCAATTCCCAGCTCAGATGTTCTGGCTATTGGTTACCAACACATTCAGAGACATACAAAGGTTCTTCAAGCAATAAATTCATTTTTCTCTCAAAATGGCACTAAGGCCAAGCATGGTGGCTCACACCTGTAATTCTAGTACTTTGGGAGGCCAAGTATCACTTGATCCAGGAGTTTGAGACCAGCCTGGGCAACACAGGGAGACCCTGTTGCCACAAAAAATAAAAATAAAAAAATTAGCTGGGTGTGGTGGCACACTTTTAGTCCTTTTAGTCCTAGCTTTTAGTCCTGGCTACTCAGGTGGCTGAGGCGGGAGGATCACTTAAGCCCAGGAGGGTCACAGTGAGCTATGATCGCACCACTGCACTCCAGCTTGGGTGACAGAGTGAGACTCCTTTTCAATCAATCAATCAATCAATCAAATGACACCAGTTCCCTGAACAGGCTCTTGCACCTCTCAAAGCATGGTATATTTATTCTCCTGAGACACTCTGTCCTTGACTGGCTATGGGTAGGCTACAAGCATTCTTAATCCCCTCTTACTCTCCAAAGATGGATAGCAACTGGAATTCTCACATATCCCAAACACTTTGAAAAAAGTTTGGTAGTTTCCTATAAAGTTAAATATATACCAGACCCTTTGACCTACTAATCCCACTCCTAGGTATTTGCTCACGAGAAAATGAAAACAGTATCTTCACCCAAAGACTTGTACACAACGGTTCACAGCAACTTTATTCATAATCACCCCAAACTGGGCATAATCCAAATATCCATTAAAAGGAGAATAGATAAATAAATTTGGTTATGTTCCTAAAATGAAATACTCCTCAGCAATAGAAAGGAATGAACTACTGATATATGAAGCAACAGGGATGAATCCCAAAGATATTACATTAAGGGACAGAACCCCCCCCCCAAAAATAGAGCATGTCCAATGTACATGGAGGTCAAAATCAAGCTGTGGCTACAGAAATCACAATGGTAGCTCCTCTCACACAGAAAGGGCATTGTTTGCCAGAAAGCAGCACATGGGGAACTCTGGGAAGTTATTCAGATCATGGATATTCTGTGTCTTAATTTGGATTTGGGTTGTTTAGTGAATACACATTTCTAATGATTCATCAAATTGTACGATCTGTACCCTTCGCCATTTGTAAATGACACCTCAATAAAAGTAATTTTTAAGGCCAGGCATGGTGGCACATGCCTGTAATCCTAGCACTCTGGGAGGCTGAGGCAGGAGGATTGCTTGAGCCCAGGAGTTTGAGGTTGCTGTGAGCTAGGCTGATTCCACAGCACTCTAGCCCCGGCAACAGAGGGAGACTCTGTCTCAAAAAAAAAAAAGTAATTTTTAAAAGCAAAAACCAACAAAAAAAATCAACTAAGCAAAAACCAAGCACCAGATGCTGGACAGTTCCCTACTCAAGACAGGCATGAATGTGAAGCTAAGGAAACCACATTAACTGAGTCCTATTGCCCTTTTCTATTTCATCCTTTCTATCAGAGAAATCTAACATATTTGCAAATTATTTGAAAAATATTTCTTTTTCCTCTACTAACCTGCAAAAAGCTGAAGTGGTAACAAACTTCATGTTCTCCAACATACCATTTCAGACTATAAAAAGAAATAAAAATGTAAAGTATCTTCATATTTACATCTATTACAGTTGAATTTTTTTAAATAGTCTGTCCAGTTGACAGCTCATTAAATTTTTCCTTTTATATTATGCTCCCAAATTCATATAAAAATCAATTTTAAGACATAGGAGATTAGAGAATCAAATCACTTAAATGTTTGAGTAGTTAGTACTTGGCTAGACTCTTTTATAGAAAACCTAATTTTATAAGAATTTATATTTAGCCTCAAACATAAGACTAAAATGAACACTCAGTACTTTATAAATACATTCTCTAATTAATTTATAATTTTACACATGGAAAACAGAAAAAAAAAAAACCAATAAAATCTGAGTGAGTCAGAAAAAGACTTTGAAGTGAACATAAACTTGAATACACCCTTACAAAATAGGCTTTACTTAAGCTAGGGAAAATGAGGAAGAAAAACCTTAATGGAAAGACTGGCACAGGCAAAAAAGCTTCAAGTGATTGGGTGTGGTGCCTCATGCCTGTAATCCTAGTACATTGGGAGGCTGAGGTGGGAGGATCACTTGAGCCCAGGAGTTTGAGGTTGCAGTGAGCTATGATCACACCACTGCACTCCAACTCTACCAACAGAGCAAGACTCCGTTTCAAAAAAAAAACAACCTTCAATTAAAGAATGCACATGAAATGTACAGCATTGGTGTACAGTCTCCACTGAATGGTTTAGCAATCGTGGAAAATCAAACTGAATAAAGAAATAATTCAGTTCCAGATTGTAGTGAATCAGGAAGTTTAGGCAAAAGAGTTCAGACTTGGTAAAAAAAAAAAAAAATCCAATGTAAATTTTTAAAAAATAAAAGGGTACAGTGGTGTTTTAGAAAATTGAGTCTGGCAACAATGTGGAGAGTTGGGGGAGGGGAGGGAGAGCAGATGAGGGAGGTAATAATTAGTGGGAGATCCAATAGGAAGTTAAGACAGTTAATCTAGACACAAGAAGATAAGGGCTGTAGGTCGCTGAGGGGAAAAGATTATAAAAAGAAAACTCAAAAGTTCAAAGAAAGACCTATAATTAAAGGGTAATCATTCCCAAAGTATTTTACTCTAAGATTCCTTTAAACATTGGATCTGCTTCATAAACATACTCATCAAATACTTAAATGGTTACTTTCAAAAGGCCACAGAACAGAATAGGGACAGGTAAGCAAGCTTAAAACATCAGATGGAAGACATCTTAAAGATGAAAACAAATCAAGCCAAAATAATAGCTAATAAGTGAGATGATTTTTTTATTAACAGGAGCTACCACTTATTGAGGATCTACTCTGTGTCAAGCACTGTCCTGTGCCTTCTCCCAACATCATCTTTATTCTTCCCAATATCATTAGTTCCATTTTTATTTATTTTTTTAGAGCAGTTTTAGGTCCACAGCAAAACTGAGAGGAAGATACAGAGATTCTGTAAACCCCCTTGCCCCCACACAGGTACAGCCTCCTCTATGATCAACATTCCCCACAGAGTGGTGCATTGTTACAATTGATAAATCTACAGTAACACATCGTTATCGCCAAGAGTCCATAGCTTACATTAGGGCTCATTCTTGGTGCTGTGCATTTTATAGGTTTGGACAAATATACAATGACATGTATCCACCATTTTTTAAAATGGGGAAAGTTAGCGTCACAGAATTAAGTAATTGAAAGGTGGCCTTACAACAACCTATCTAAGAGAAGAAAATAAACTCTCTAACAGAAAGTAAGGAAAAAACTCACACCACAACTACCCCTTTTGTTTTGTTTAATTAAAACACCTGTGGTCTAACTTGTTATCTCTAAGACTTCATTCCCAGCTTTGAAGAGCCCGTAGCGGACAGTAGGGGTGCAAACTCTCCACTCCAACTCTCTGCCTCAGTTCTTGCCAAAAACCAGATTCCAAGGACACAGATAAGCTGGAAAGAGCACCTACAACAGCTTCCCTGCAGGTTCTGTTATCAGTCTGCTGAAGCAGAGGGGGAAAAAAGCCATTTTTATCCTTTAAAACTCCAAACAGCTTTCTCTCAGTGTCCTGCACTTACTTCCTTCCTCTGTGTGTCATGGCCATAAACTCCTTCTCTCTCTCTCTTTCTATCCATCCATCCATTCCTTCCTTCCCTTCCCCCCTCCCTGCCATTCAAACATACATACACATTGTACTTCTGTATATCCTAATCACAGTGTGAGAAATCTGTCTCAGCCTGAGTACAGACTTCATACCCTTTCAGTAATTAGCCTGAACAAGGGTACATCTTTAAAACTGACAGAGCCAATATCTAAACCTATACTCATTTATAGATGTTTAAAGACTGTATGTATCTCATAAGATAGAAATACACCTACATTAGCACCTAGACAACCTCTGGCACACAGTAGGCCTTAAATAAATATATCTCAGTCATCAAAATCATGCTATAATTAGGTACTATTATATTTTTACAGAATCAGAGGATTTGCACTTTCAATGAAAGTTAAGCAACTCAAGCACCTTCAAAACTGACTATGTCTTGGGATTTGGAAAGGTATCTTGGCTGTTAAAGAATTTTATCTTTTTACTATAATATAAACAAAACTTATTTCTCAAATTTATATTATCAGTCATTTAAAAATGAAAATCACAGAACAAGACTGAAAAAATTTCTTAAATACACTTATTTTCAAATTATAATATTCCATAAGAAGCAATTTATTCCAAAGTACCAAGTAGCTGAAAAACTCCCTTGTATTAGAAAGCTTAAAAACATGTTACATAGAAAACAATCTTTCAAAAAAGAGACACAGGCATTACTATGGTATTAATAATGTTATTATCCCAAAATATGGTTCTGATTTAAAAGGAGCAGGGACTATGAGATAAGGAAATAGGGTGATAAGCAAAATAGAGAAGAGACAAAGATAAATTATTTTTAAATGAAAACTTAAAAATTGACAAATGTTTTCTATATGGGTATATAAATAACAAAATGCATCTTGTTCTAAATTCAACTAATATTTGTAGAGCACTTACTATGTATAGGCACAGATTTAAGGAATTTTACATCTGCCAATTCCTTTATAGATGATTTATGTGGTCTCTAACCTGGAATACAAAGTCAATAATTTTGAAACCTAAACATCTAAAAGGCCTCTTGGGTCCTGACCAGGAATTCTAGAACAACATTTATCTGTCACTGAGGCACTATATGATGTGTGTAAACCCCCCAAACCACAAAGGGCAAAAGAAAAGTTTCATGTGGCTCTATTCTAATAATTTAGAATATTATGGCTCTAAAGTTTTATGTGACTCTATTCTAATAATTTCTCTTTTTGGTGTTATTTTATGATCTGATGATAGGATGACGGAGTTATACTCAATAATTATTTCCAATAAGGCCCACAAGTGCCAGAATATCTGGTAGCAAACTGGACCACGCTGAATTGTCAAAGCATCCCTCGGGTGCAGCAGGCAGGCTGGACCCTGGGCACTTGCTCGGCGCTCCAGCCCTTCCTTCAGCCAGGAAGTTGTCCCACCACACGTCTTCCCGCTCCTCCCATCTTTGCTGAAAGTCACCATTATGAAACCTACCTAGCCTATTTGAAATTACAACCCACTGTCTCTTCTAGATTTCCATTATCCTACTTTATTTGTTCCATAGCATTTACCACCTTATAGCCTACTATACTATCCACTTTTAGTTGTGGTGGTTTTTGTTGGTCTATCCCCACTGCTAGAACACAAACTTCCCCAAGAGCAAGGATTTTGATCTTTTTGTTCACTGAGGAACCTGAAGAATTTAAAAGATATCTGGTATAAAATTAGTACATAATATATATTTGTTAAATTTGTTTAATGAATAAAAGTATGATATAATCTGAGCAAAAAGATAAACGGAGAAACAAAATTTCCTTATACTCTTTCAGATAGGGAAAAAATTAAAATACAAGCTCACAAGAACTTAGCACAAGTCCACAAGAACCTAAAAACTTTCTCTTGCCATATAATGATAGGAATACAATAGCCTTTCCAATGTATCTCTCTGACTCAAGCATCTTCCAGCTCAGTAATTCCAGAAACATCTTAACATTCTTAACATACCACATAAATCCCTTGTTACATACCACATAAATCCTTTGTTATAGGTTTTCAGTAAGGAATTATGAGAAAATTAAAATACACCAATATTTTTAACCCCTAACTCCAAAGGATTTGTTATATGGATTTGAAATAATATATTGAAAAGACCCAGCATATACTTGAATAAAAATTAAAATTCTTATCAATACTTCATGGAATTGGGGTAGAATAAATCAGTGACTATCCATTGAGGAAGAACAAATACATAACTCCTTCAACATAATCTGTCAATCTGGAATTGATGATGTTCTACCCAAACCAGCAACTCCTGGGGAAGGAAAAATCACTGATTAAAAAGCTAAATTTGGGCAGGCACAGTGGCTCACATTTATAATCCAGCACTTTGGGAAGCTGAAGCAGGAGGATCACTTGAGGTCAAGAGTTCAAGACCAGCCTGGGCAACATAGCAAGACCCTATCTCTACAAAAAAAAGTGTTTTTAAAAAATTAACCAGGCATAGTGGCTCATGCCTGTAGTCCTAGCTCCTGGGAAGGCTGAGGTGGGAGGATTGCTTGAGCCCAGCAGTTCAAGGCTGCAGTAAGCTATAATTGCACCAGTGCACTCTAGCCTGGGTGACAGAGCAAGACCCTATTTCTTCAAAAAAAAAAAAAAGTTAAATTCATTAATTCAAACAATATATACTAGACCGCAGACTTACAAATGCCAGGATCTTGTCCTACATTCAAGTAATAACATGACTCCGCTCTCCTGGAGCTTACAACCTAGTAAGAAAATGTTTCCCTATAAAATTACTTTTATACATTCCCACAGTTTAATCCCAAGAGAAAGGTGTATTCAAATTCAAACTGTTCGAGCCCATTAAGAATTTTAATTAAAAGAGAGCATACTACTGCCTGAAAGAAATAAATTATGAGATGGCAGAGTGCTTTAATATGAATATTGTCTTCTTGTGTCAAAACAGTGATTCCCAGTTTTACAAATATCTGTGACAGAGGAATAAAACCGCAGCTCATCATTTGCATCCACTAGAGCACGCATCCAAGTGTCAGCCTCTCCTTTCTGTACTAATCACTCAAAAATAGTGAGTCACCAAAGGACCGGCATTGGTTGCCGAAATGAATATATTTTGTTCTGTAGTTTCCTGTCCCAGGGGCAAAAATACAAACCAAAACAAAAAAATGGAGCAACATACAACACAAAATATTCAACTCAAGGCATCATGCCAAGAAAGCAACAGAAAGTTTTACACTTTAAGCCAAAGGCTCCTGGGTTTCTTTTAAAATTTCAAATCGTGACAATTATCTTGATGTTTCTTGATGAATCAGATCTGTCTACAGAACAAAAGCTTGCTCGGGAGTTTTGTGTACTTTGAGGAATAATTATTTCCTAAGCTTATTCACTTTTTTAAGAAAGCAGCTTACAGACAGATTTAGAAGCTGGTGTGCTTGAGGGAAAACATTTGTAATCAGTCAACCTACAGAGGCATTTTGCTTAAAAACGTCAATTGAAAATGATTTTGGGAGGAAAAAGAACTTAACTCATCCCATAAAAAAAATATATATTTTTAATTTTCTTACATACATTTCTCTTCTAACTTTGTGGTTTAAATTATTGCCAAAATTTTCTTTTTTTTTTTTCTTTTTGAGACAGAGCCTTGCTCTGTCACCCTGGGTAGAGTGTAGTGGTGTCATCGTAGCTCATTGCAACCTCAAACTCTTGGGTTCAAGCTCCAACTCCTGAGCTCAAACAATCCTTCCACCTCGGCCTCCCAGAGTATTAGGATTACAGGAGTGAGCCACCCACTCAGCCATAACTGTTGATAAAATTTTCGAAGTCATCACTACTCTATAGAGTTATGATGGGGAAGCTTGTATTTAGTTGTAACTGCATTGAGTGGCATTCAAATCCCTTCAATTGTATTTGTTTCCTTCCTTCTTAATGTAACTATATTAGTAAGTAGCACATAATACATTGATAAACCTATGTGATAGCTGATTAGCAATAATTTACATTTTAATTTTCTAGTATGTACACGCAAATTATTGCTAAGTAGCTGCCACAAGGGTGTTACCATCTAGGTCCAGTTGCTTGTCGCACAAAAATCCAATTATTGAGACAACAAGGATTGCCAAGGAAGAAAGGAAATTTTAATATGACACATCTTGCTGGGAGAACAGGAGAAGCTGCCCCAAATCTGTCTCTCCAAGTATGTGATATCACGGGCTTTTAAAGGAGGGGCCATGTGCCCTGGGGCAGGGTCACAGTGTATCTCACAAGGAGCTACATGCACTGGGGGCAGGTTGTGGATGATGGTGAGGTCTGCCCTGGGCCTTCAGAATCTCAACTCCTTTGTCTTGTAGAAAATCCATCATTTCAGGCCAGGTGTGGTGGCTCATGCCTATAATCCCAGTACTTTGGGAGGCTAGGAGTTCAAGCCCATCATTTCTGGGAAACAATTCAAAGGATCGAGTAGTTAGTTAAGGGAAAGGATTATAAAAAAACATAGGCATTCATGGAGCCAGTTACATAGCTATTAAAATGTGTCTATCAAACATCAATGTAGTGGGGTTTTCATTTGTATCATAACAAACCACCCTAAAACTTAATGCCTTAAACATAATTATTTGATTTGCTCAAGATTCTGCAATCTAGGCTAGGCTCAGCTGGGAAGTTCTTCTGCTCATCTCTCTAGCCATCACATGAGGCAGCAATCAGCTGACAGGGACCAGCTATGATACTTGGATGATCAGGTGTCCCTCTCCCCCCATGTAGTCGTAGGGCCTCCCTCCATCCATCTAACCTCTCCATTAAGGTAACTGGACTTCTTAGATATAATTGCTCAAAGGGTAGGCCTGGAACTTGCACAGTATCAATTCTGGTGATTCTATCAGTTAATGTCTTGGACCCAACCCACATTCGGAAGAAGGGTCCCTCCCACACAGTGGTGTAAATACTGAGAGGAATTGTTTCTTGGAGCCCTCAGTATAACAGACCATAAAGACAATTTTACATTCCATCTTCAGAACTTACACTGTATTCTTTTGGGTTAGTGCCACGGAAGAGGAAAGAATTTTTTTCAAATTTCAGGCCTCTCAACTAAATCCAAACTTCACAGAACAAATCCCAAAGGATTTGTAAAATTTGGATTCAGTCAAAAGGTCACACTCAAGGATCCAGAAGGCCATGGGTTCCCCACCCCATAGCTGTAATTTCTCATAGACCACTAGCCTGGGAGGCTGTGGGTTCTACTATAATAAACCTCCTGTAGTCAGTCTCTCACTGGGAAAGGCACAGGACACCCTCATGCCATATACCCTTTGTATTCAGCAGTTTTACTCCTAAAAGTCAAAGAAGCCATTCTGAAATTTCATAATCTATGGCTCTTCCTTCAATTGGACCTGTATGTAACAGGTCTTTTAAATCTTTATTTCCTCCTATAAAACCACTGGTGGGGGGAAAACAGGGAATTCTATTTCTGAAAGGCTTTGTGTGGGTCTTCTTTAATTAGATCAAGTTAGATCTATGTTTAACTGTTGTTTTAAATTACCTCATATTTTGATAAATGCCACAAAATTCATCTGTTAAACCTTAGCAGCTACACATGCCAAACAACTTAATGCAATATCTAATATTTTTCAAAGGAAAAAACTCTTATATATTACAACTGACTTTTACTGGCATTTCTTTAGTTTTATCTAATGTTGACAAGCCCCTTTACCTTTAATTTATTATTTAAATTTGGGGCAGGCAAATCTTAGAAAAAGTTTAAGGAACACAAAGAATTCTATTCAAAGAAACTCATAAATTGTGTTATGATAGCTTTCCTTTTTATTTCTAAACAACCACTAATAAGACTCTTTTTGCAATATGCAAGCTTCTATCATCAAGCCAGCTGGTTTAATTAGCATTTACATCATTTTAAGTTATGACAAGTTAACAAAATAGTACAGTTGAAGTAGAAACAATGAAACTTCAACACTCACTGAGAAATCGCCTAAACCTAACCTTGTCTTCTCTTTCCAGATGCAGTAGCAGCTTCTTTAGATGAAAGGTGAATGGAAAGGAATGTTTTCCAAGACAAAGGAAGGAGTAGTAACATGGATCCAGAGGATATATACTATCTATATACACATCTGAAGGATCTCCTGACTCATGAATTCCAGAAGCCACTTGACAGAAATGTCAGTCATCATATTCACCACCAGCTACAAGCTCAAAGCTCTTGCATGAGCAAACTTTTGTTAAGTTGACAGGAGATACTAAGCAGAAACCACAATAGATATCAGATACCTTGGTACCACGGCCAAATGCTGAGATGAACAGAATATACCATCTCATAGATATGATTAGACTGAATATGTAAAAAACTATTTTAAACTCTTTTTGTGTTAAATGGTTTTACCCAAATTTCAAGTAGCAATAAGTATACTCTATGTTAACACTGCCTCTCTCTGTGTCATATTAACAATATAGACCATTAGAACTATATCAGAACATTAGTATTCAATAATTTTATGTGGTGGTTAATAGGCTTTAAAGAAATTTTAGTTTCATCTTCTTTGGTCAATGAATATTTATTATCTTGTGTTTACCTTTGCCAAAATGTATCAGTAATACCTTATAAAAAATTTTTTTTCTTTTGAGATAGGGTCTCGCTCTGTCACCTGGGCTAGAGTGCAGTGGCATCATCATAGCTCACTGCAACCTCAAACTCCTGCCTCAACCTCCCAAGCATCTGGGACTATCGGTACATGCCACCACACCCAGCTAATTTTTCTGTTCTTTTGTAGAGACAAGGTCTCACTCTTGCTCAGGCTAGTCTTGAACTCCTGACCTCAAGCAATCCTCCCACCTCAGCCTCCCAAAGTGCTAGGATTACAGGCATGAGCCACCACACCCAGGTACCTTATAAAAGTTAAAAGAAATTAATGTATGGTTATATCACAGAACTTTAAAAGCCTAATTTTCTAACATTATTATTTATAAATCTAGAAAATAAGATTATGTTTCCATTCATATCATTTTTATGAAGATGCAATTATTGAACAAAAATAATTCAAGTAAGAAAGTTAGAATTGAGGTAAAACAAACAAAAAAATAACCACTTAGGAAACACATAACCACTTAGGAAACACATAACACAACAAAATAACCACTTAGGAAACACATAACACATCATCACTGTTACTCCCTAAGTGACTGAATATACCTATCCATAAAAGAAAAAAAACACAAAAGTGTGGCCAGAATTTCTAACAGAAAGGCCATTGTTTACCCATAAGTTTCCTACTCTAGAAATATGAACACCTGCCAGATAATTAAATACACCCACATGCAGAATGCACCGTCACTTTCTTAAATTTTAATTACTACCATTTACTATAATCACCAACAGGTAATTTTCTAACTAACACAGGATAGGCATTGGAATTGAGGTGAGCTAAATATTCTAAATTAGTTTCAGCAACTACTCTTGGATGACCACTTGCACTTGTTCCCACTCACAGGGAGAAGCCGTGGAAATTCGAGGATTTCCTCTGCATCCTCGTGCCTGCACAGCCAGATAGCTACCACAGAGTCAAGTGCAGTAACTGCACTGCAGCAAGGAAAAATTAAATTGCTCTGTGAAATTAAGTTTAGCAGGGTGTTACTCTCAATTTCTTCATTCTGCACCCAAGCCAGTTTGGCTTTCCATACCTATTGTATCTCCAGGTCCAATTAGGTGACATCTATTCTCAAGCATTTAAGCTCTTCTAAAAAGCTTTAGTCTTTAACCCTTTGCAAAGTATTGATACTATTGGTAACTTCTTTTCTTAAATGCCATAATCAAGTATGAAACCACTGCCTCAGAAGGCAGAAATAAACTGTGCTTTGAATAAATTTTTAAAGCTAAGATTCTCCATACCAGCATGGCTCAACTCACAGAGGTGTATTTTACATCCCAATGCAGTACTCAGACATATTACATATGCATATATGCATACATAGAAACAACTTCAAAACACACACACAAAAACATATGAAGTAAGTGTCACGAAACATGTCTTACCCTTACTCTCTGACACTCTCCAATAAATCCTACTTATTTTTTTTACATTGCTCATGATCCCTAATTCAATTTCACCAGCCCACTGGTTTAGGTGGCAAACACAGCTCCCCATACACAAATTCAAGTTCACAGTTCTTCATAAAATTCATTCCTGCCAATCAGGATCAGTAGACGGATCTGCGGATGGGACTAAAAAGACAATCCAAAGAGGTGACTGATTTTGTAAATAAGTCTGTTTTTGAAACATGAATGAAATAGGCAGCAGAGTAGCCAAGCAGACAAGGACCAACTCCATTATCTTTAAGAGCAAATTAGTCATTTATTGCCTCATTGAATGTGAATTAGTCATTTAACACCTCATTGAGCGTACTCTGTCACAGACTTTTTTGGACAGGAAAATGGAAATTTAAACAAGACTTTAATTTTTCTTATTATGTTGGTAAAAAAAAATTTTTAGCTGATAATATCAAGTGTTGAAGAGGATGTGGAAAAATACATACACTGTTATTAGTACTGTAATTTTGTACCGCCTTTTTGGAGAGTGATTTGGGAACATCACTAAATTTGAAATGTGCCTACCCTTTGACACGGCATTTTCCGTAGTGTGTGCTATGCTCTTGCACACACAGAGACAGATGTTTAAAGACACTGACCATCGGTGACAAAATAGTTATGGTACAATCACTTCTTTTTTAATTCTATAAAGAAATGTTAAGAAGACCAGATATTTCCATATCATTGTTTCTCAATGGGATATTATTGGTTATTCTGGGCAAGACATTTCTTCATAAAATGCCCCCATGAATTTTTCTAAATTCCCTGGAGAAGGGTGGTACCGTCCTTGATTGAAAAAAACATTATTCCATGTGTACTGAGGAGAAAAGAATCAAAAAAAGATGTTGAGGGTAAGGGGAAGCCAGTTGCAGAACAATACATACAGTATGATTCTAATTACGTGAAAAGAAACCGGCCATGCTGTGGGTGTGTGTTTGCATAAATGCAGGGAGTGGTGAAGTGTGAAGAGAGATTTACAATGTCTGCTCTGTGAGCGCCAATATTGTTTGGGTGTTTTTTTTTTAAAGAATTTCTTTCCACATTAATGGTTTAATTTTATTAGGTTAACAATATTTTATTTGGGGAAACTAAAATCCATAATATATTCCTACACCTTAAGTGGCTATTTTGAGCACTGGGATTATTTAGCAGAGTCTATGTCAGAGCTACAAAGCAAGGAGGGAAAGAGAAAGGGAATTAACATGTTTCTAATGACAGCCTTGAATCCTAAAGTTCTTTTTCCTTCCTTATTAAACTGATAAGACCTTTCTTTAACACACTACTGAAACTCTGTAAAACTACAATTAAAAATGTGGAAGTAAAACAATAACACTACTTGTGTTTTATGTCCCCACTGTCACCCTCTTCCCATAAGACTTGCAAAAATATTCCCTCTAACCTCCGAATCTAGCTTGTTTTTCACACTTCCCTTCCTTATGGTTACCAACTGCTCTCCCTGCCTGGAGAACAGACTAGAAGTTCTGTGAGGTCAGAGAATACTTATCATTTTCATCCACTGATCACTCTCTGGTCTACCTAGGAAGGTGGCTGCTCAATGAAGAATGAAGATTGTTTTAAAATCTGTGAAACAAATACCTAATTTGGCACGACTTTTAACTAGTTTATATATACCATGGAGATGAGTCAGAGAAAAATGGATCCTATTCAACAGCAATAGCTGAAAACAAAATTACAATTGGTCTTCCTATTAAGTTTTTGTTATTTTAAATAACTTTGAAACTAAAAAAATTTAAGTAAAGCCACATGAAGTACTACTCTTTTATGTAAGCAATTATTTCAAAAGGATTATATCCAAATAAAATCAGCGGAATAACAGCATTCTGTGGCACATACTGCATCGCCAACCCATCCATTCCCTCTCTTTCTTACTAATACAACATGAATTACTTCCCAGAGCAGCTGTGTGCCCAGATCAAAACACAAAACCTCCTTGAAGCTAGTGGTTGACATACACAGCTCTAGTCAATGTGATGTATGCAGAAGTCACCAGAAAGAGCTCACCTCCCCTTAAAAACAAACAAACAAACTCATTAGGAGAAAGCCCTCTCCTCTTTCCTCTTCTTTCTGCCTTGAATAAGTCCTGGAGATGCAGCAGCAACTTGTGACTGAGGAGGAACCCACATGACAAAGACAACTCCCCCTCCTGCACAACAGGAGGAGCTTGTCCTTAATCACGTTGTTCAGCAGCTACACTAACCCCAGACTGAATGACTGGCTACCGGCTGGACCTTCTGTAACATGAGAAACAGAAATGTCTCTCTGTGTACCCCAGCGCAGGGGTTTTCTGCTGCAGCTGAAAGCATGTCTAATGATACACATTATCTGTGGGGGAAAATCAGCACCACACTCAACATTGATCCTGTTGCTGAGATTCTAAGAGAGTCTAGAATAATATGGGGAAATGAAAGATCCGATCTAGGTAACAAAATCATATATGAATGGGAACGGAAAAACAAAAGCTGCTAATGTGACGACAGACACATGCACGAAGGTGATCAGCATTTGCCATTTACCCCTAAGTAAAATGAGCATTCCATCTCCAGACTTGTATATCGTTAGTCTTCCCTTCTTTTGGCAACTTCTTTTGGAGCTGAACGCTTTTTGGATCACATCAGTAGCACATCCTAATTAGCCAGCTAGGAAAACATTATTAAACCTGAGGCAGGTTCTCAACACCACAAATTACCCTAAGAGGGTAATCACAAAGAAAAGTTATGCTTCCTTACATACTATGCTCAAATTACCCATTCCCACATTTATCAGCTCCAATAATCAATGCTCATTTATAGAGGATTTAAATCTGACGTACTATTGCTTTAATCTGTCTTCACCATCCTCCACCCCATAAAATACACATGCACACATTTCAAATCACAGGTGGTGTTCTTCTGCAATTGGAACTGGATTTCCATGCTGGATAATCATGCATAATTAGGCAATCATACTTACAAATGCGTCGCTCTGAGAAGTTGTCAGACAACATCTTTGACAAAAAGATGCCTATACCAAGGCACCTGAAAAATCAACACAAATTTTGTTGGAAAACCAGATTTTATAGAATGGGAGTTGCTGGTTTTTTATTCACATTTTAATCACCTTTTCTGTAATTTTTTAAAGAAACTCATATACATTTTCAAAAAACTTTTATAAGCTAGTTATCAGAGGCCTTGGATGACATTAGAAACTCAGGGCCCAGAACTCCTCTTTGTAAAGATATCAGAAGAAATTATTCCACCCAATGAGAGCCAATGCTCAAGCATTCAGAAGATACACACCTCCTGGCAGACTGTCAGCACAAAAATCAATGCTGCTTTTTTAAAACAATAAAAATGAACAAATAATGAGAAAATTTAAATTTCATTTCTCATACTACACTTTTATCTTTTATTATGCACGTTAACAGCAGTAGAGAGAGGGGAGCAACTCTAGGGCCAATCCACCTTGTCTCTATGAAAGCATGTCTTCCATTTTTGTCTAGAAGTTGGGTGCTTCTAGAATATTCCTGAACTATCTGGAAAATCAACTAAATATACATGAGGAAAAAAGTTCAAATAATTTCACTAAGAAAACAACTGCTAAAGGAGTTTTAAGATATAATGTTTGAAAATGTTAAAAGAAAAAAAATCCCCAAATATATATTCCTAGTTTAAGAGAGAATATCTGATGAGGAAATCATAAAACTATCTTGGCAAAAATCTTTTGCCATCTCCTAAAAGTGAAGCCTCTGGCTATCACTGAGTTCTATTAGGTTCATAAATGGGATTGTATAAGTCCTTCTCCCTCCAGCTTTACTGAGGAATGACTAACAAAAATGTACATGTTTAAGGTATACAATGTGATGATTTGATATCCGTATACACTGTGAACTGATTACCACAATCAAGCTAATTAACATATCCAGCACGTCACATAGTTACCCTTTTTGTGTTTGTATATGTGTGGTGAAAACACCTAAGATCTACCCTCTGAGCACATTTCATGCATTATTATTATCTATAGTCACCATGCTGTATGTTAAGATCCCCAGAACTTACTCATTCTGCATAACTGACACTGGATACCCTTCGACCAACATCTCCTCATTTCCCCCATCCTCTAGCCCCATCCTGTAACCACCATCTACTCTCTGTAGAATTTTGACTTTTTAAAAATCTACATGTAAGTAGTATCTTGCAGTATTTGTCTTTCTGGGTCTGGCTGATTTCACTTTGCATAATGTCCTCCAGGTTTATCCATGCTGTTGCAAACAGCAAAATTTCCTTTTTTAAGGCACAGTAATATTCTATGGCACATCTACATCATCTTTTCTTTATCCATTTGTCCACTGACAGACTCTTAGGTTGTTTCTATATCTTAGCTATTATAAATAATGCTGTAACCAACCTGGGAGTGTAGATATCGCCTTGAGATAGTGATTTTATTTCCTTTAGATATGGATCCAGTAGTGAGATTTCAGGGTCCATAAATCAGTCCAAATCCTTCTTGTTTTAAATTGGTATTAAAAGAATTTAAATTAATTTAACAAAATCCACCCTAATGACAAAAGCAATTTTTTGGAGCTAGGAGGAAGGAGGAGGACTTTGAAAAAGTATTGTTTGTTTTAGATTTATAGTCGTACCCTTATTTTCCCATACCTGTTACGTCTGCAGCCTGGTAAACTGACCTGTGCTCACACCAACACAGGGCTGGAACACCTACTCAACATTCACACACAGTGGCAAGGGGCAAGAGAAGAAGGAAGTAGCTATGCATAACATGCTTGAGATATTAACTGTAACTCTTAACTTTTATAAAATCACCTTCATACTTCTCTTGGCTACTAGTGAAAGTATAAGCAAATTTAAGACATTTAGCTGTGAAGGAGAATTAATATTTCTTTATAACCAAAGAAAAGCCAGGTTGATGCTGGACATCTCCTGCCAAGTTATGCATCTGCAGTTAAGAGAATGATGCTCTAACACCTAACAATTGACTCTTTGGGGATTGAAGAGCACAAGAATTATAAAAATATCCAGTAGTAAAAATATCTCACAATATTTTTACTCATTAAATTAATTGAATATAATCCAAGTCAGGCAACTAACAATGAGTTAATTAAGAGAGGGAGAGTTATTTTCCTCACTACATCCTTTCTAAAACACTTGTATGGTGTCCTTTCTTTGCGTAACACCTCACATTTCTCTTACTCCTAGGTTGATTCAAAACACTGTATCTCTATAAAAAGTGTGCATAACTGAAGACTCAGGAGCCCCAGTGGTTTTAACCTAGCAGTTTTAACTCCAACTAGCAGAAGGAACCATACCTATATAATTCCTTTTCTGCAGTAGCACACCTATTACTGGTACTGTTTTTAAATCATTTATTCATTTTTGATGCTCTACCTCTTAATTAAGCTGTAATGGAACATCTAAGGTGTCAGTAATCTAAAACTTAAGTCTGAGCACAGAAAATTTCAGTTAACATGCATCTCAGTACTTCCACTTGAATATTTAAGCAATCAAACTTACAGACTTGATTATACAGAAACATTTTTATAATAAAAGTACTCCTCCCTTGAAATCAGGGGGAAAAAAATAACAGAACTCTGACCAAAGACACAGAAAGCAAGATTTAGTCCATCTCCCATACCCCCTTAATTTATAAGTACCACAGGAGCTACTTTAAATTATCCATACATTTTCAAAATTCCAATAATTACTTAATGATGTTTAATCAAAATAAAAATTACTGAACATGAGTAGATTTAAATTTCATTTCTCATATTATAAATTTACCTTTTATTACATTTGTTAACAGTTATAAACAGAGATAAGAAACACCGGGACTGATTCTGTTAAAACATGTCTTCATTTTCTAGCTAGACAGGTAAAGTTTCTAGAATGCCTGACACTTAATGGAAAATGAAGTAAATCTAGGTAGGAAAAAGAGTCTTAAATAATTTCAGTTAGAAATAAATTTATTACTAGAATAAGCCTGTTTTTCAAAATAAAAAGATCTTAGAATAAATGATAGTCTTTTATGTTAAGCAAATTTATCTTTATAAACAACAATAAGAAAACAAGAATAAGCACCATAGCTTTCATAGATTCCTTCCTATTCTAAAAGATTCCTAATTATCATTAAATAACATTACAAATGTAGTTTAAGTGTAATCCATGAGAAAAATTTTATTTGAGGTTACAATATTATTCTTTAAACATTTCTTCTCAAAGACACATTAAGGAACAAACGGAAAGGTTATGATCCTGGTTCTTGGGAAACCATCATTTTTAACCAATAGTTGTATCATTTCTTACTAGTTTGGAATTTTATGGCAATAAATATAGCATGATTGTATGTGCTACACTATATCCCTCAAAGGCTGGATTGGGGCCAGTCCTTTGGTCTTACATGCCATATAATGGCTTCTTTAAAGAAGATTCATAGTCATTTGACTTGCCTCCTCCCATGTTTTCTCATTTGAAACAAACAAGTGAGTCATTCATGAATGCTGCAAGACTAGCTACTCATATTTTGGATGCTTGAGTATTTTGTTCAAACAAGCATGGATATATGATGACTATTAATTTATCCTGGTAGAATCACTAATAGGCATAACAGGTTGAACAAGATCTTATGCAAAATATTCAAGACTTAAGGAAAAGCAACCTGTCTTAGAAGAAAAAAACGAATCAGTTGTATACCTATACCTATCTTAAGAACGCATTTCAATTCTCATACACTGCTGGAATTAATATATATTGGTAAAACATTTCTGGAGGACATTTAGGTAATATATAGCAAAAGCCTTCTTTAAAAAAATTGGTTACCTTTTACCCAGAAATTCTACTTTTAACAATTCATTTTTGGGAAATAATAGCCAAGCACACAAAGATACATGTACAAATATGTTCACTGGGCCCATGTTTAGAATGGGGGGGGGGAAAGAGGGAGAGAAACAGATTAAATGTCAAATAACAAGTTGGTTAGTTAAATAATATATATTTATTTCCCTGTAGTGGATTGGTTAAATAATATATATTATGCCCCTGTATGCAGGTATTATAAATAATGTATAGTTAAAAACAGCAAAAGATATTATGACGTTTACTTGAAAAAAGGAAGTAACAAAACAGCATATGACATGTTATCATTGTAAACATTTGGGCATATTAAAAATTATAGAAAGATATACACAAAAAATGTTCATAGTTAACCAGGAGTAATAATACAAGCATTTCTTTTTCCTTCTTAATGTTTTTGTCTTTTCTTGAAAACCTCTCTGTGATACATTTTAAAGTCTGACTTTATCTGGCCATCACTGGTTTAAGTTACATCTAAAAAAATATTTAACAATATTTTTGAATTTTGAAATATATATTTGAAAAACAAACAAATGCTGATTAGATAATGGTCACTGTGGTGTTTCCAATCATCATAACACATTTCACATCTGCCATCAAGGCTATGATCCGGAAGATGTTTGACAGTGTGTTTGCCAACCTCTCCTGGAGCTTTTTGGTCATACTTACTTTCCATTCTAGTGCTTCTCCTTTTTATTTCTTTCCTAATGTCACACTTAAGAGTCAGGTCCGAGCTAAACTCTTTTACTCAATAGACACATAGCAACAAATTCTTACATGCCAAGTAGGCTAGGTACCCTGGTTACACAAGCTAATAGGAGCAGGTGCTCGTTTGCAGGAAGCTCAGGGAAACAGGCACACATGCCAACAACTACAATACCGTAAATGCACAAGAGAGCTACACACAAGGTACTTACTGAGCAAGAGTAGAATAGAATAACTGCATGGAAAAAGGAGAATTGTCTGTCAAAGGACTCAAAGAATCAGGGATGGGGCTAAATGGTAAAGAACAAGCTCATTAAATAGAAAACACAACTTTGACTCTAGTTATATGGAAATCTGTATTAGTCAGGGTCCTCCAGAGAAATAGAACCAATAGGATGTATATATCTGTCTATATATACATACAGATATAGATAGATCTATATCTTTATCTATTGATTGATCTATCAGTAGATCTATCTAGAAATAGAGAGGGTTTGTTTTTTAATTGGCTCATGCAATTGTGGGAGCTGGCAAGTCCAAAATCTGCAGGGCAGGCCAGCAGGCTGGAGACCCAGGGAAGAAGAGCTGATGTTGCAGCTCAAGTCAGAAAGCAGTCTGGAGGCAGAATTTCCTCTTGCTAGGGTTGTGAGGTAGGGGGGAACCTTTTATCTTACGACATTCAGCTGATTGGATGAGGCCCACTTAACTTCACTCAAAGTCTACAGATTTAAATGTTAATCACATTTGAAAAAGAAAAAAATTCCCTTTGCAGCAACATCTAAACTGATGTTTAACTAAACATCTGGGCACCACAGCCTAGTAAATAGACACAAAAAATTAATCATCACAGAAGCCAAGTCAGAAATATGAAGTAAGGCCGGGTGCAGTTGCTCACACCTGTAATCCCAGCACTTTGAGACGCAGAGGCAGGAGGATGGTGTGAAGCTAGGAGTTCAAGATCAGCCTAAACAACAAAGTGAGACTCCTTAACCACAAAAATTAAAAATTAGCTGGGCATAGTGGCACATGCATGTAGTCCTAACTACTCAGGAGGCTGAGGTGGGGGAATCACTTGAGGGAGTTCAAGACTGCAAGGAGCTATGATTGCACCAATTCACTCTAGCCTGGATGACAGAGCAAGACGGATGGAAGGAAGCAAGGAAGGGTAAGAGGAAGATGCAATAAAATTAGGTATTATTTGGCCCTTCATCTTTATTTGTCTTGTCTATTTTCCATCTTCCCTTTTCCCTTACCCAAATTCAGAGTTTATTTCTCAGTCCTTGTGTGGACTTCTAGTACTGTACTGGAAGCTTCTGTGTCATGCCATTAACACAGATCAACTTCACTTTCCAATGACTCAGAATCTAATTCTTTGTCATTTTCCACTTCTGTGGTTTCAACTATCCCCTCCACATAGATTAAATGCAAAATGTATTTTAAAAAAAAACATATTGCCAACATATACTGCTGAATACCCCTGGTGGTTTAACATCTATGAGTCTAAAAGCTAACAAAAACTGTCCAACAAAACCAGTTCCTTTTTCCTGACCTTACAATTTCTGTAGCTGTCATGATTCTAGAGGTCATCTACTCTCCAAACCTGTTCAACACCTTTGGCTCATGCTTGTCCTTTGCAGTTAGGTACAAGGTGCCGTGAGAACACACAGAACACTGATGAGGGACAGAGAGAATCAGAAAATAGTTCACAACTTAGCTCAAATGCCATTTCCTTGAAAGGGTAAATAGATTTAGCCAGATTGACAAATTGGAGAATAGGCAATCCAGTAAAAAATACCAGCAATTACAACATGCAGGGGAAAGTCAATGAGGAATCAAAATATGTTTATTTAGGCCGGGCGCAGTGGCTCACCCCTGTAATCCTAGCACTCTGGGAGGCCGAGGCGGGCAGATCGCTCAAGGTCAGGAGTTCGAAACCAGCCTGATCAAGAGCGAGACCTGTCTCAAATAAAAATAGAAAGAAATTAATTGGCCAACTAAAATATATAGAAAAAAAATTAGCCGGGCATGGTGGCACATGCCTGTAGTCCCAGCTACTTGGGAGGCTGAGGCAGGAGGATTGCTTGAGCCCAGGAGTTTGACATTGCTGTGAGCTAGGTTGATCCCAGGGCACTCAAGCCGGGGCAACAGAGTGAGACTCTGTTTCAAAAAAAAAAAAAAAAAAAGAAGTACCACTTGCTATGATGATGCCACTCCACTTTAACCCAGGCAACAGACACAGACCCTGTCGCAAAAAAAAAAAAAGTACA